>JAZKJV010008379.1:600000-833978 GCA_037367405.1 Ottelia alismoides | reverse complement strand
TGTACTATGTATTATCGTATGTTACGAGTTCAAAATAGCAAACTTCTGAACTTACACAAAGAAAATGACGCCGATAACCTTTCCGTAAAATACAGGCAGACATGTCTCTATTGTAAAATAATGGAACTTAATGTAAATCATCATAAAAATATGTAAATTGTTGATAATATATGTAAATTACTGTAAATATGTGTAAAAAGTATAGCTCCGCATTAAAATAGAAGTTCTGCGAAACTTAAACTATAATAAGAATACATATTACATGGCTCTTGTACAAGAAGGAGTCATAATAGCAAATCTCTGAAAGGTATTATTGAATGATAATATAGGTTCTACGATTTAAGATTGTTGATAATGGAAAAATTATTATAGGAAAAATATGATAAAGAAATTTAAAATATTGAGTGAATATGTAAATTATTAGACAGAGATGTAAAATATTAAATATAATTGTAAAATGATGCACCTATGTGCAAATTATATATCTCGACTATAAAAAAACTACTGTGTCAGTTAATATACAGTAAGAATTTATATAACCTAGATATTATGCATTAAGGACTCGTATTAGCAAATATCTAAACGATATTATTGTGAAATATAATATAAGTTGTATGGTTAAATACGCTGATATGTCTGTTTTTATGTTAATAATGGCTACATGTGTTAGGATTGTTGATAAGAAATATTTAATAATGTAATATTGAAATGTGTTACCGAAATGTGTGAAAATTTAGATCAAAGTCCTAATAATCAGTTAATAGGGCTTAGTATACATTACATATTTCATGAAAGAATGACAAGTATAATTAAACAGTTAAAAGCCCTGATAAACAGAATCATTAAACAAGTATTAAATGAATGACACATATATCCAATGAATATGATTATGAACTTATATGACTGAAAGCTCATGTTGAAAATTGAACATTAACATCACAAAAAAATACAAAAGTTGTATAACTGTATGTTACGATTTCACGAAGGGATACTTCTGAAATTTAACAATAAAAAGAACAAAATGTTTGAATTCTATAATAATTGAACAAAGTACGACAAGAAAAAATACATAAAATATAAAAAATTAAAGACTGATGAGCATCTAAATGACAAAGCTCGATTGCCGCCAAGAATCTTTCCGTAAATTGCAATCCTGCGTAAAAAATGATAATAATATGAATATAATAAGCAACAACTAATTGTTTTATATTAAAAGTAGAAAATGTTACATCAATATTAAAAAATACATAATCTTACATTAAAGGAATTTGATCAATTCATGCTAATGTCGGTCGTCGTCGCCTTCATAATTAAAAACAAAGATTAATGAACTAAAATTAAAAATTAATAAGTAAAGAATGTTAAAAATTTACCTTGATTCGCCGATTTGTTATTAGGACAATTTCTAGAATCGTGTCTGACATTGTATTTGAGGCAAGATTTGCATTGTCGACCTCTATTCCTTCTCATCTCAGATTCCGATCTAATACGATTGCCAACGCCCTTAGGTCTACCACTGCGACCGCTTCCTTTCGTTCTCGCAACATTTTGGTTCTTTAACAACTGGTTCAGTAATCATATCTAGATCATTTGAATTCTTCTCGGATGTAAAGCTCGAAGAAGGTTTGTTACTTATCATAAGATCAATACTGCTACATAAATCGCTTAATTTTTCTTTAGCAAATAAGAATATGTCCTCATCTTGTTCGACTGAAGCCGAAATAATATGCGAACACAACTGATTCAGCTGAGACGACCTTTCTTGGTGTGCAACTTTCACATAAATAGGATAATTTCCTGATTTTTTAATGGTCCTTATCCACCTTTTCAATATATATTCATGATTCAGAAGCTCCACATTCTGAATCTTCAAAACTGCAAGTATGTGCCTACATGGATATCCAAAGAATCGCATATTCTTGCATTCAGAAGCAAGAAAATCGCTTTGCGTAGATGAAGAAACACATAATTCTTCCTCGGGCTTCCCAATATATGACACAAAATATTGACAATAAACCAAAGAGTTCGTTTGTGTTCGAACATTAAGATCCTTCACTTCATTCAGTTCAAACCAAATTTATAAAATATGAACTTGGTATATATACGAACCATATGTTACTCCATCTTCCATTTGAAATTTGTTTTTGGAGTGTATACTTCACCAATGTTATCCATGTCATTCTCTCTTTCCCTACGTCGTTGAATTGCACATTGAAATCTACAGACAAATTCCAGCAAAGAGTTCTATTTAGTGATGTGGTGTTGCAAAAATGCATTCATACTTTCACTCCTATGTGTACTGCGCTGACCAGCCCATAAATAATCCTTAAGATATAAACTAATCCATTTATATCTGATGCTATATTTCTCATTCAACCAGACATTAGATGATAAATCATATTGATCAATAATCTTGCACTAGTTTTTCTCAAATTCACTTATAGTTATACTTTTCCATACAACTATGGAGAACGCTGAAAGAACTTCATTTATATCTTTAATCTTTACAAGCTTACTTTTAAGCTTGGCCATTATATGCCAATTGCAGAATTTATGAACAACATGTGGAAGACAATTCCTAACAGATGCATAAATTGCCGGATCTTCGTCTGTCATTATAGAAATTGGATGTTTACTCATTACTTCTATAAATCTCTCAAATAACCATGTGAATGACTCGGTTGTCTCTCTGCTCATGAATGAATTTCCAAAGAAAATTGTATAACCGTGATGGTTAACACCACAAAAAGATCCAAAGACAAGATTGTATTCATTGGTCCTATATGTTATGTCGAATGATATTGTATCACCGAATAATTTGTAATCTTCAATACAGGCACTATCAATCCATATACACTGAGTAAGTCTGTTATCATCATTGGTTGTGTAAGCATAGTAAAAATCAGGAGTATTGGCCTTACAACTTTCAAAATGTTCAATTAGAAGGTGAACATCCATCCCAATACGTTGTTTTTTTCTCTTTTCTGTTTAAGTTGTAAATATCTCGAACAATACTACCAACTTGACCGTTAGACATGTTTATGAACGCTGACTGCTTGGATACAGGTATGAAGCATTTTTATGGCTTTTGAAAAACATCTATTTGGTCTGAGGTATCTGCGTTTAGATGGAGAAACGAGATTGTGATTGTGTTCTGCTTCAAAATTAGATACAAACCAGTCCGCGAGATCATGCCTAAATGAAACTGACATGGAAGCTTTGCACCCAGTCCGTGATAATCCAACACGACGCTCCTCTTTGTAAAAAATACAATCATCGCTCTCATCACTTCTTGCATTGTCCACTGCCAGTGTTTTATCTGTTGTTTTAGAAAACCCCTCTTTCCAGCAAACAAATGATTTAAATATAATTATCCTTTCCTTGGAAATCTTATCCTTACCAACCTTGAGCTTGCTTTCCTAATATGAAATCCAATCTTTGTTGCATATGTCTCATAAAATTTATACGCATCTTCAATAGATACAAAAGTATGGCCTATACGAGGTGTAAAACTATTGACAGTGTCATTGATTGAGTAGTTCGCAACCTGAAGGAATTTTTAGAATTTGAGATGTATTAGCAAGAAGTAATCATATTATCAATATGTAAATCATTATAAAGATATGTAAATTATTGAAAATATATGTAAATTAATACAAATATGTGTAAAACGTATAGCTCCATTTAAAAATAGAAGTACTATGACACTTAAAATACAATAAGCATACATATTACATAGCTCTTGTACAAGAAGGAATCATATTAGCAAATCTCTGAAAAGTATTATTGAATGGTAATATAGGTTCTATGATTTAAGATTGTTGATAATGGAAAAATTATTACAGGTAAAATATGATAACGAAATTGAAAATATTGAGTGAATATGTAAAGTATTACACAGTGATGTAAAATATTGAATATAATTGTAAAATGATGCACCTATGTGTAAATCATATATCTCGACTAAAAATAAAAGTACTGTGTCTGTTAATATACAGTAATAATTCATATAACCTAGATATTATGCATTAGGGACTCGTATTAGCAAATATCTGGACGGTATTATTTGTGACCCATTTTCTTACATTATATGTGAATGTAAAATATGGTTATTACTAGTAGTATAGGTTCCGTTCTAGTATAATGGACATGTATTTTCACATAATCATATCAATTACAATGGCTATGATGCTTTGAAACCTCTTTGGCATCCAGAATACCTGGCAGTCAGATTAAAGTATTTTCGAATATAGCATAAATAAAATATAAGTTATGTTGTATTAAGGTGTGAATTAAAAAATATAAAATTGGAAGTGTAAAATGAGTTTCAATGATGTAAAATATAGTTCATGAATGTAAAATAAGATACTCTAATACAAAATATACAGAGTTTACGCATAAATGGTCATACAAGAGCATTTTTCTATAAGCAGTGAATAAACATTAACATATTCACTGAGTGTGTAATCAGAGCCAGGTATTAATATTAATTAAAAAGATATATTGTAATTTGTGACCCAAGTTCGTAAATGAAACGAGAAATTGAAATATGGTTATTACTAGTAATATAGTTTCTGTTCTAGTAGAATGGACATGTATTTTTCCAAAATCATATAATGAACAAGGGCTATGATGCCTTGAAACATCTTTGTCATTCA
This sequence comes from Ottelia alismoides, assembly GCA_037367405.1. Taxonomy (NCBI): domain Eukaryota; kingdom Viridiplantae; phylum Streptophyta; class Magnoliopsida; order Alismatales; family Hydrocharitaceae; genus Ottelia; species Ottelia alismoides. The sequence continues at coordinate 829,320 of JAZKJV010008379.1, read as the reverse complement.
GAAATACCTGGTTGATGCGAATTATCATCAGTTCCTTCAGTATAGTTCTCAGAAGTTACTCACAAAACAGAAGAATAAAAACCAAAAAAGCTACATTTACCTGTGGAATATCTGTGTTAAATGTGCAATCTGCTCTTTCGTCGATATCCATTGAATATCACGGTGTTTGATAAGAAATATTTGAATAAGAACTAGAGATAGGTCAAGAAATTCTCGATAGTAGGAAAAAATGGAATGTTAATGACAAAATATGCTGTTTAGGAAGAATGGAAATTTAATTCATAAATAACTAATCCCCTGAAAACGTGGATTTCAATTTATTTACCTAGATTGTCGTCATTGATAGAATACAGTAATTTCCTATAAATAGAATTTCCATAATAGAGTCTTAGTGGTTTTGACTCTCGAATGGTGGTTTTTACGCAGGCCGTATATTGCAATCTGACGGGTATAATGTGTTGTCGCACAGTGATTAAAATGAGGCTCCACCTCAATTCAAGTTTTTCTATATATATATATATATATATATAGGGAAAATGGGGCTGCCCCCTAGGGGTAGCCAACATGGCTGCCCCCACCCTATTTTTCGCAATTTTTTTTATTTTTATGGAAAAATATCTGCCATGTATATTCATCACCATATCCCTCCTATATGTCATTCAAATTTTGTTAGAAACAGAGACTCCTACGGCCTCCATCCAAACGTAGTTTTTTAACGATCGCGGGATTTTTTAAATCGACCCTGTCTGAATGGAGGCCATAGGAGTCTCTATTTCTGACGAAATTCGAATGACATATAGGATGGTTATATGGATGAATATACATGATGATATTTTTCAAAAAAAAATGAAAAATTTTGCCCAAAAATGGGGCGGGAAAGCTATATTGGCTGCCCCAAGGGGGCAGCCTCATCAACCCCTATATATATATATGAAGGTTAATGGGGTTGCCCCGCGCCATTTACGGCATTTTTTTATTTTTTTCAAAAAAATATCACCATGTATATTCATCCATATATCCCTCCTATATGCCATTCGAATTTCGTCAGAAACAGAGACTCCTACGGCCTCCATCTAGATGGTCATTTTTTAACGGTAACAGGATTTTTTAAATCGACACCATCTCGATGAAGGCCGTAGGAGTCTCTGTTTCTGGCGAAATTCGAATGGTATATATGAGGGATATAGGGATGAATATACATGATTTTTATTTTTCAAAAAAATAAAAAACACGTCGAAATATATATATATATATATATATAGGAGTGATCCTGTGAGAGCAAAAAATTATGAGAGCATGAGAGGGATGATTCTGGACCACATGATCCTATTTTCTCTCTCACGTTCTTCTCTCTCCTAGGTGAATCATGTGGTCCAAAATCATCCCTCTCATGCTCTCACAACTTTTTGCTCTCATAGGATCACTCCTATATATATATATATATATATATATATATAGGGGCTGGGAAAGCTGCACCCCGGGGTGTAGCTAAATAGCTTCACCTGGCCATTTTTTTCATTATTTTTTTGTGTTTTGAAATGAAACCTAGGGGGATTTAAATCACTATATATCACAATGATATCATACCAATTTCAACTAAATTCGACATTTCTATCATCTCCATCAAGGGTATGACATTTTAATGGTTTCAGAATTATTGAAATTGACCATATCTAGATGGGATGCTAGGAGTGTTTGTTTTGCATGAAATTTGAAACACATATTCCACACAATAAACTAAGTAAATCCCACATAAGTTTCCTTCAAAACAATAAAAAATCAAAGAGAAAAATACCCGGGTGTAGCTAGTTGGCTGCACCTCCCGGTGTAGCTTCCTTTTTCCCATATATATATATATATATATATATATATATGAGGTAAATGGGGCTGCCCCCAGGTAGTAGCCAACTTGGCTACTCCCACCCCTATTTTTCCCTCATTTTTATATTTTTTTGGAAAATAAAAATTTGTATATTCATCATTATATACCTCTCACATTCTATTAAAATTTCATCAGAAACAGAGACTTCTACGGCCTCCATCCAGACGTCGCTTTTTTAACGGTCGCAGGATTTTTTAAAGGGATATTTACCCAGCAGACCCTGAAATCTTTGTAAATTACCTCTACGACCTTTGAAACATCGATATTCCTCCCTAGACCCCGTAATCTTGCTAACCATTACCGTGCAGACCCTCCGGTTAACTCCCATCCATTTGTCCGTTAAAACTAACCGGATTCCGTTATATTTGTTTACATTATACCCATTTTGTTTGCCAAATTTACATTCATTGCCATTTCCCCTTGGATTTGGCCCTCCCCGTCGTCCTCCTTGAAACCTCAAACCCCACCGTACCGGCCCAAAGCCCCGGTGTCGCGTCCCCTGCTCCCCCCCCCCCCCCCCGCGCGGCCTGAAGCGTGGCCCCGCTCGCATCCCCCACCACATCCCACTCCTCTGCTCGATGCCCCCCGGCCACCGCCTCCCTCGCTCGAAGCCCATGCTCCCCCCACCCGCCGCTTCTGCCCCTCTGCCCTCAGCCCCCTCTGCTTGATACCTGTTTGTTGGCATGAAACATCTTGCAGAAACTTTTCAATATCTACCCAAACAAATGAATACGAAAACCAAAAGGAGATAGCACGAGCTCATCTGATCGTGTGCACATATTGCATCCCAGTTCAAACAAACGCCCACTCGTGCTCTCTGCGGATCCGTTCCTCCTCTTTCGGGTCGAAGTCGTTCTTGATGTCAAAGGTCTCCCTGATCTGTTCCACCGTCTTCCCCTTTATCCTATCTGCAACAGCTTGGCACGTGAGATCCAGCAGTCCATTGATGTGGAGGTAGTTGGCCGCCATCACGACGCTCAAGAGGGTCTCCTGATCGAATTGATTGATGAATTCAGCGTCCCAGTCCCTGATATCGTCCTCTTGAATGCCGTCGTTGTCCGCTGCGTCATGCTTCTTGCAGTACTCCAACGACCTTCTCGAGGACTGCACCGGAGACATTGGGTAGAGGGATCCTGATGTTGATGGAGCAGTCCTCATGGTCGACGAAATTTCGGATCATCCGTGATTGGAAGGCAACCGAGGCGGCCACCTCGAACTCATGGTCATCGCGACTGACCAGCGTGATCTTCTCGGTGATGCTTGGTGATGAAGCCATGACTTCCGACGATGGGAGGACTGATCGAGGGGGGTAATAGAGACGGAGAGTGATGAAGAAGGCGGCGACACTCTCCCCCTCTGTCGAAGAAGAAACAAGGCCGAAGAACCCAAAGGGGTTTTAAAATTGGGAAAATGTGGAAGAAGAAGGAGGGGGAGAGAAGAAGAAAGGAGGGCCTTGGATTTGCTAGGGTTAGATTAACTCAACTTAAACCCAAACTAGTTAACTTAAAAAATCTCAAATTAACGGTAGGGTTTATAGGGTAAGACGGAGCAAGATTACGGGGTCTAGGGAGGAATATCGATGTTTCAAAGGTCGTAGAGGTAATTTACAAAGATTTCAGGGTCTGTTGGGTAAATATCCCTTTTTTAAATCGACCATGTTTGGATGGAGGCCGTAGGAGTCTCTGTTTCTGACGAAATTTTAATAGAATGTGAGAGGGATATAATGATGAATATACAAATTTTTATTTTTCAAAAAATTTAAAAAATGAGGGGAAAATAGGGGTGGGAGTAGCCAAGTTGGCTACTCCCTGGGGGCAGCCCCATTTTACCCTATATATATATATATATATATAGAGAGAGAGAGAGAGAGAGAGAGAGGATGGGAGCTTGCACCAAGGTGCATGTAACTTTTCATGCACCGGCCCTTATATCTTCCACATTTTTTTTCTTTTTTGAAAAATACCACCATGTATATTCATCCATATATCCCTCAAATATGTCATTCGAATTTCGTCAGAACAGAGACTCCTATGACCTCCATCCATAACAGGTAATTTTAACGGTCTTAGAATTGCTGTAATCGACCTATTCTAGATGGAGGTCATAGGAGTCTCTGTTTCTGACGAAATTCGAATGACATATTTGAGGGATACATGGATGAATGTAGATGGTGGTATTTTTCAAAAAAGAAAAAAATGTGGAAGATATAAGGACGGGTGCATGAAAAGTTACATACACATTTTCCCATATATATATATATATAGACACACACACACACTATATATATATATATACACTATATATATAGGGGCCTTTCAAATGAGACATGGTCCTTCCATTCCTAAGGAAGGCCAAGCATTCTAACCAATAGATCTTCTTTCAACGATTCTGATTAAAACCACCATATTATACAAAACTGAATTAACAATAACCATCAATTCCTAAATTTAAGGAATATATAATAAGGAAATTTCACATTTTATAGTGTTAGAAAATAAGAGAATAACGTGGTTTTTTTTGTACAAAACACAATATTTATCTTACAAAAATACGAGATAAACTATAAAAGAAGACATGGTTCTGCGAAATGATATATAAAATGTACTAAACGAAATATTACTGTTCACATAAGATGCTATTTTTTAAGGAAAGGCTTTAACTACTAGCTCCTACAATTATGGGATTCTAATAACAAATTTTTATATTTAAGGGATAACGGAATTTTATAAAAGGTAAATTCGATATAAAGTGTTATAACATATGCTTCAGTTAAAGTGGATTTAGTATACTGATGAAGCCACATTTCATCATCTTTATTCTATCATTTTGGCCTCAAAAAATCCTAGCAAATGCGTGTAAATACCCTTAATTAGAGCGTCTTAGCATCCATGCATGTGCATGTAAATAGTGTATAAAATACTGTAATTAAAGCCAAAATTATAGAATAAATAAAAGAAAAGAAAAAGAATAAAATATTGTAAATATTTTATGACTCGAAACCTCGAGACCTAGGCATCTTGATGAATAGGTCGACAAGGAATGAAGTAGGGGGAGATAAGGGCCAAAATACACTCAAAACCCATTTTATTTAATTCATTATTTATTCAGTTTGGGACCTATTTTTGGTTCCACTTTTTATACCTCAAATAAAGAAACTTTGTCCATGAAAGTTGTAGATAATTAAATAAAGAAAAATACAAATTGATTTCACTCAAAAATAATATACAGATAAAAAGTTATGATCCAAATAAGATTCCAGAATCCAAATTTCCCAGACCTGTATATTGCAAATAAAAACTCGAAATGGGTCAAACTCATCTTTAATTGTATATAGTATAAAATAATCTATTTAATGGAGATAGTTTTGTATTTTTCGGAGTTACGGTTTGAAAGTTGAGTTTTGGACCCTACTTGTATACATGTACAGATTAAAATATTCATTTTATTTTTTATTCATTATTTTTATAATTTTATATTTTTATAATTTTGTAAATATTATTTGTAATATATATGAACATTAAAACATGAATAAAATACAAAAGAAACACAAAATAAAAATACTTGTAATATAATACATAGGTATATTACCAATACTTATACCTGTATAATTTATACTTCTATTTTATTAAATGTACAAAATACCTCAGAAAAAAAATAAAAACATTTTATTTCATAAAATAATAAACATGATTAAAGAAATTGAAAATAACAAATAAAAATTAAATAATAAAATATACAGGCAAAATACCTATATAGGCTATAAAAAGCAACTTGTAAAAAATATACCTCATAAAAATAAATAAAAATCACTATAAAATACTTTATAAAATTATAAACATTTTTTATTTAATAACCTAAATAAAATAATAAATTTACTATTTTTAATTGATTTTACAAGGATTTTTCCTGGTTGGTCCACGTGGGTGGACCAACCAGGTTTGTCTGACACTTGACCTCCAGTCAACTGTCTGACCTACTCCCTATAGCTTGTCAGAAATACGCTTTTGACCCAATTTCTTGGATTTTTCGCGGGCACTCCTTGCACCATTTCATGTTAGATCCTTCACAGCTTTTGTAGCCCTACAAACGAGGATACACGCCCAGATGTTTGCCTGGGCTGTCATGCATCGATTCGCCCGTTGACACTCTATCTTATAGCCCAGTCGTCACACACATCAAAACCCCCTCCAATCCTCCTTTTGAAATTCGAACCCCACTTTTGGTCCTTCGTCCCCATTTCGACCGCCTTGGCTCCCTGGAGGTGACAACTCCAGCTTGGCTTCTTCAGCGCGGCGGAGCGACGAGGATCTGGGCGTTCCACCACTCCCGGCGACACCCCGCCGTAGAGGTACTTTCAACCTCGGGCCCTAGCCCTTGAGGTGTCTATCTCCCTCTTTTTCGTTGTTCTTTTTATTCACCATAGTCGTAACAACACCACCCACCTTCCATTCCATTTCTTTGCCCCTCGATTCGCATAATCACAGACTTCGTCGGAGCGCACCTCCCGGCCGCATCCTCCACCTCATACTCATTGTTTGCCGCTTCATTTCCACCCCTTGCGGGGTAGGGGCATTTTACCCCTGACTCTTTCACTCACCTCTGCAGGTGCCTGGAGCAAAGAGCACGCCTGGGGGCCATTTTTGCCCTCACCGGAGGCACCTGGGACCTCCCTTCGTCTCCGACGTCGTGGAGGAACATCGGACGCCGCTGCCGCTTTTTGAAGCCCCCAGCACCGAGAGTACACCTTCAGGAGACGCTCGGACCTTTTCGAGCCTCAACGACGCCGGAGACACACGACCAAGCCAGAGGAACTTCTCTCTGGTGAAGTTCCTCCCTGTTCTTCCTCCACAGTCGTCCACCGTCCGATAGCTGCCCTTCACCAGGCGTTCCAGCTGCCGTTGGATCGTTCGTCCCTCAGCCGTTGATCGTCGTCTGCCCGATCTAATCCAGGCCGTCCACACGCGAACCGTTATCGGCTCCCGTGCGCGCGACACATGGCAGGTGGCGTAATATCCGCCGTTGGATTACGCCCTTGAGTGGGTAATTTGCCTCTCATACCCACTCGTTTTTGTATTTATTAAAAAGACTCAAACATTCGTCTGCTGTTATTTATTTTTGTGACATTTGCATTTATACCCTCGGCAGTTTGTAATATTGCATTTTGGTCCCCGCTAGTTCACGTGCTTTGGCGCACGTGACTTGGCGTTTTTGCAGAAAAGACCTCGGGCATTTTGCTATTTATGTTTAGTCCACGAAGTTTTTAATTCCATATATATTTTGTGGAAATTAACAGTTAGGTTCCTGGATGTTTCGCATATTACAAAAATACCCCTGGCAGAACGATTTTTCCTTATGCTTCTAGTATTTATTGCATGTGCCTATAAAACCCCAAAAATTCTACAAAAATTGATTTAGGCTCTTGGTTACTTGCTCATTCACGCTATATTTTTGCATTGCATTTTTATAGCATTTTCATATTTACTAAAAATAAAAAACATGCATTTTCAACACTGTTTGCATTAGAAAATCCATAAAAATTATAAAAACGTTTTGAAAATTCAAAAATATATATATTTTGTGTGTTTTATCATATTTTAGTGTCAATCCAAAAACCACTAAAAAATTCAAAACAAAAACCTTAAAAATTAGAAAACCCCTAAAAACTTCATAAAAATCTAAAAAATCCTAGAAAAATCCTAAAAATATAAACTCAGGTTCTGTAGTTTCTCTATTTTACTATCTTTCCTTTAAAATTAATTTGGGAAAATTTTGCCACTGATTACTATTTTTCATTCCAATTTTAATTTCGGCCAATAGTGTATTTCACTATTTTCTTGTATTTACACTTTTGAAAATACCAAAAACATTATGAAAAATTCCCAAAAATCACAAAAACAGTAGAAAATATAAAAAGTCCAAAAACATTTTAATCCCTGATTTTTGAACATTTTCCCTCATTTTTATCAATACCTTAGCCTCTTCTTCCTTCTATTGTATATATATTCTCTTATTGAAAAAGAAAATACAAAAATATAAAATATAAAAACAAAAAAAACAGAAAATCAAAAACCAAAATATAAAATTATAAAATTTAAAATAAAAGGTAAAAATTAAAAATTAAAACCCACAAAAACATTTGCATCTTGTAGACGACTAATCACATCACATTTTTGTGCATCAACTGTTGATCTATCCTGCCTTGCTCCCTGTGTTCGAACTCTCTACATACTTGCACCTATACATCTATGTAGAGTTAAAAATAAATTTGACTCCACATCTTGTTTGTCATTGTTTGATATTTGATTGTGGGTTCATTGTTGACTTTAGTTGGGAATTTTGCGTGGTCAACGCTTTGACTGAGTTCCCGCCTTGTGCGGAACTTAAGACCACTGAATTCCCGCTAAATCAAATGGCACCGTTGCCGAGGAGCAACAACGCATAGATTACATTTCTGATTAATTGTGATTGCTTGTTTACATTATTGCTTGTTTTATATCTCTTCTATTTTTGATATACATTGTTGAGCCATCTGACCATCTCTTTTCTTGTCTTCTTGCGAGGGACTGCGGATCGAGGAGGATCGCCTAGGTGATTCGGTGCAGCCTTGGGAAGAGGAGTCGGCTTTTCTAGCCCAAGCCGACAGGAGAGAGCATAAGGAGTGAGAGAGAGAGTGTGTTAGCTAGCTTTTATTTATTTTTGTGAGAGAGAGACTTGATAATTTGTAATAATACAGGTACGTGGACACTTGGACACTCGGGCCCAACTTCCAAGTGTTTGTACACTTGGGGGCTCACCATGGTTTTTATCGTTTTTTACCGCTGTCACTTTCCGGTTTTGATTTATTTTCCCTTTCTTTTGTGGAATGAGCCCTTAGATTTTTAGGCATTGCTTGATCGATTAGATTAGGTCCAAACACCCTAATAACCATTGCATGTACCTATAGTGCGTATTTGGACTTAGTTTAATTAAACAATTGATTATCACCTTCGATTCGCCGCGCCGCAAGACCACCCCATCAAGCGCTACTCCTGAACTCGATGTGTCGAGAAGAGGAGGGGTGAGTCTAGACCGCACTTTTTGGATTGAGGACTGGTGACCGACTTGTGGTTCTTCACGCTAGCAATTACCTGCTTAGGACGATTTCCGTGCGCATATCGGCATATAGATTAGATTTAAAAATTTCTGTTTTGCATCCCGCATGGAGAGAGCTAGGAGTCACTGTAAGTCTTCTATCTTTGCATTCATCATTTAGGCACTAAGGTGAGATTTCCATCTTAGTGCCACTTGCATTGGCTTTTCCGACTCTTCTCCCTCTGTTTTTTGATTAAATAGGAATCAAGAAAATACAAAAACGTTAGGCGCTTGTTTGAAATTGACTCAAAGCAAGTAATAACACCAAAGAAATTAAAAGAGGGAATGCTAAGAAAACCTGACCTAAATAAAATCGGTAATTGGATTTATTGCTTGGGGAGAGTAACACCCTCACTTATATTCAGGTTGCATGGGAAGGTCTCCTTCTAAGTGAGAGAGCGCCTTCGTAAGGATTAGAGCCAAAAACTCAGTCTGTGGCTGCCTTGTGTATCGCATGGATTTCCGAAGTATTGGCGCTTCTATCGTACATGGACGAGTAGGGCTTGGTCGCCATTGATGACTCTCTATTGTGTAGAGCATCGACCTTGTCCGAAGTATCAAGCCTAGGCCACACCTTCACGGGGGTGTCTGTCTCATCGTCTTGCGTCCGAGTAGGTTCTTGCATGCTCATGGGTGATTCCGTTGCGAGCAAGTTCCGAAGTATCGGTTTCACCTATTGGCTTCCTTTCTCTATTTCTTTGGCTGAGTAGGGATCCAGGAAGGGTTACAAGGACATCAAAAAGTGCAGACTACAGGTTACACAGGAGGAGGACAAGTACTGGATACTCTTCCGGCAGTACTCTCGCTCCTATAGGCGTAGCGCTCTAAGGACTCGTTGAAAGATAACTTCCTGAATTCAATCTAAAAAGTACAAAGATAAAATCCAAACCTTCACGGCTTCATGCGTTGAGTTGGTGAATCCCCTTGTTTTGTGTTTGATTGCTAGTCGCATTTAGGTCAAGATCGAAAACACCGCACAATTGTGCGCAATTTTGCTACCTTCTTCTTCATTTCTCAGCCTTCCTCTTCTCAATAATCAAGATGATGGGACGAAGATCTCTTAGGCCGACCTTGTCGGCACCGCTATCCAACACTCCTCCCTATTCATCTAGGGCAACCTCGGAGAGTCCAGACCCACTCTCCGAGCCCGAGTTCACTTCCACCCTGTTCCCCCTCGACCACCCTTCTCCTTCCATCAGTCCAAGAGTTTCAAAATTTAGTGCATCACAGAGCTCAGATCATTTGACGGCACCTGAGATGTTGGAAATGTGAGCCCACGACGAGCCATTATGCAATAAATGTTATTGCAATTCACTCCTTAATCTGAAATGAAGAATACATAATTTTCATAATAGGTCCCTTAGTACAATTAGGGTTATGTACCATGGCCATCTTAATGATCATACAGCTGTTGATTCAATTATTGAATCACAGAGGCTGGTGCTTAGATGAATATCTAATGAGTTAGATTGAGGACTCATCAAGCACCGTCAAATGATTGTTAAGAGATGATCTATAGCCTGAGTAGGAGATGGCAATCATGTCTCAGTTAGGCTAATATCTGACCGAACACTTGATGCAGGTCCTTTGCATAGGAATAGAGATTCGGAGGTGTCAGATGAGTTAGGTCAAAGAGTTGACTTAACGAGATCGAGATAACCAAAGTCCTATATCGTATGCTGTCATGATATAGGCACACATCCTCTGACCGGAGACAGATGTATTACTATATGTCTGAGTATGTACATTTGGCAGACCAATAGGTTGATGAGCTAATCAAGGTCTATACACCGGCGCGTTGGTGTGCATATAAGGGCATTTGAGTAATACGATCTCTCAAAGGGATCATACAGGTTCAGTTACTGACCCAGAAGACATGAGCTCACTCATAAGATATTGGGAAGAATCAAATTCAATGCGCATGGTCGTCTCGCTTTGGAAGCTTGGCTGAATTTGTAGGTTTGATATGTACTTTTGGAAAGTATATGATCAAGACCTAGGTAAGATATATGCTTTTGGAAAGCATATGATCGATATCGACTCTCAATGATCGAATGAGAAACTTACTGATAAAACCATGAAGTAGACAGTGTAAAGTTGATCTAATACTTCGGGTTTAATCTGAGTCTTCCAGTATGCAGGATGTATAGGTATTAGGAATACCTGAGGGTGATGTGATCATAAACGATTGTATAACCATGACGCTTCCATTCCTAGGGAGTGACGAAACATGTCTGGATTTTAGTGACTCCTCTGAGTAGAGAAGTAATCTGATTTTAGTCCAAATGTTGGACATTGATCTGAATGTGATTCAGATACAATGAGAATATTAGATTTGAAGTCTTGATTTAATCAAGCATCTATGGGAGGCCCGCGATCTAGATTTGAGATATGATCTCAATATCCATGTCACTATACGTGGAACAATACAATCGCCCTGTCCTTATCTCCAAGTATTCGCGGAGAAAGCTCATTATCCTTGAAAGAGTTCACGGATAATTCTATTGTTGATATATGTATCCGAGCATTGAGAAAATGGATAATTAAATGTGATTTAGTTATCGTGATTAATATGAATTTGATTCATATTATAAAGAGAGTTATCTAAGATAATTGAATATGATTTAATTATCAAAGATGCGAATAATATGAATATGATTCATATTATTTGAGAACATGAGAATAAGTTATCCAATATAATTAAATATGATTTAATTATTATGGATAAGAATCATGTGGATAGTAATATCCAATTATTCGTAATATATTATAAATGTGATTTATAATGTACTAGAGAGAGCTAATTATAATTTATATTTGTTGATTAATTATTATTGTGTATTCGATACACATTGTCTAATTAATTGACAATGTAAATCATATGTTGTTTTGGGTTGTGAATATGATTCACATTTTTCCAATGTCAAGATTGCAATATTCTCAAATATAATTGTGAATTATTTTTTATGAATAAAATCCCAACAAAAAGTTGTTGGAAATAAATAATGGAGAATATCAAGGAGGCATGCAATCTCATGGATCTCCATGAGATTGCCCTCCATATGGTAAGGGTGGGCGGCACCCAATTCCAAATTGGAATGGGTGGCTGTTGATGAATCCATGATTCATTAACTTTTCTGTCACATTTTGTCTTAAAACCCTTAACAAATACATGTAAATATTCATTAACTCTCATATTTTAACAAAACAATATTCATGTGTAAATATTCACTTTTAACCACTAAAATCATGTAAATAAATAAAGAACCAGAAAAATAAAGAAAAGGCAGATTGAATATATGTATATATATGCAATATGACTTAAATATAAATATATCTATAAGATATATTTATAACCTAACCCCCGAGACCAAGCCAGCATGGATTGGTCGACAAACCAATAAGTAGGGGGAGATAAGGAAAGAATACCAAAGAAAAATAATTTAACACACACAAATACACCCTTCATTATTTATAAAATAAATACAAAACTTCAAAGAATTTTAATTATTTCATATGAATATATTTTTCACCAAACTCTTCTCCTAATTATTCTTAAAAATATATATAAAAATATAAAAATAAGTTAAAAATATTACCCCGTATATATGTCAAGAAATCTAGCCTACAAATTGTCAAAATCTCAACTTCCGAACATCATAACTTCCTCATACGAACTCCAATTTCACTCTACTCACCTTTAAAGTTCACAAAATTATATTCTCTAATTAATAAAGGTGATTTCAGCAAATTCGAAGTCCGTTTGTAAAAAGTCGGTTTTGGGACCAAATGACAAAGGGGTTTCTGGGCTATTTATTTTATGTAACACACATTATTTATCATTTTCTTAATTTTATAATTTTTAAATTATTTCATGACCTTGTAGTTTAACCATAAATTATTTCATAATTTTTGGAGACTATTTATTATTTTAATAAAATCAAAAATCCCAATACATAGGTATAAATGACCTATTTAGATACTAACTCTATTTATTAAAATATGTGAATTAATTTATAAAAATCTATAAAAATTTGTATAAACCTTATTCAATACCCTAATAATTAAGAAAATATAAAAATATTTTTTACTTATTTATTTATTAAATTAAAAATCTAAAACCTATTTATAAATACATATCTATTAATATAATATTTATATTTTAAATAATAATTATTATTTATTAAAAGTAATCACGCCATAAATTAGAAAATTAATTTATTCTCATTTCTTGTATTTATACCTATTTAAAATAATGTAATTAACTATTTTATATCTAATTTATAAGTTAATTTCGCTTTCAGACCAACCAGGTGCTGACACTTGTCAGCACCTGGGTCTTCTTCCCCTATGATTCTGGTATGCCAGGCTGTTCAACCGGCCATCTTCAAGCTTTTTTCCGCACCACTCCAGAACCTTCTGACCTATCTAACTCGTCCGTCTTCTTCCCCCAACTACCCTCTCCATCGCCACCCTTGGATCAACCTTGGAGCCCACGCCATTTCTCCTATAAATAGCCTCCAAGGTCCGCCATTACAACCAACTCTTCAACCACCCAGAGCCCAGCTCCAGGTTGTTCGACCACCCTACTTTCCAAGCCTTGTTCCAACCAACCAGAGGCGGTGACAGCGCCAAGGAGGAGCTCACGAGGAAGAAGGCACGTCGGAGAAGGTTCCAAGGCAGCCACGCTACCTTGCAGCACCGCCATCGCCGCGTTTCGCTCCGGCCAAAAGTCGACCGTCGAGCAGCTCGTCAAGGTAATATACCTTTACATTCCCAGACTTTTTCCTCCATCTTGTGATTTTAATTCTCGATAGTCGTGCCACGATTAGCGTGGCTAATCGCTTCTTAAAGTAGTTTGATCATCTAGCTTAGACGCCATCTCAAAACCCATCTCGATTCGCTTCAAATTCGCTTCCAAATCGATCCTCATTCATCAACGTTTTTCATGCCACTGGTTGTTTTGGCTGGAACTTCAGATTTTTCACCAACTTTGAGCTTGAAGGTTATCATCCTGTGGCCGATTCCTTGGAGAATCGAGCATATATTCTGTTCATTGCAGATCCACGTTCATCGCGAGGTGCTTCTCATCATCTGGAAGATCATCATCTTCATCCAAATCCAATCCAAAGATGAACAGTCATGACTGAATAGCCTCCAGGTATCTGAGATCATCGTCTTCATCGACTTGCCACCGCCGCTCGAAGCGTTGCCGACCGCCACCTTACAGCGGGCGAGCTCGAGGGGTGGAGGAGCCACCCCTCTGGCCCCATCGGAGCGACAAAGTCATCGAAGATCGGCCGCGATCAATCGGGGAAGAAGGAGTCGCCGCCAGCTGCTCAACAACCCCAAGAACAGGGGAGTTACAGAATTGCGACACGTGGCACCTGCAGAACCGTCGATCAGAGCCTGAAGCCTCCTAATCTCAGCCGCAGAAAACGAACCGGTGTGAAAATTGCATCTTAAATCCAGCCAATTCTCCAGAATTTAATTCCGCCCCAGGTTTCCGGTAATTGCATTTAGGTCCCTCCGTAGGGACCTAAATGTAACGTTTTGTTTAGTTTTTCTACAGAACAGTCCTCAAGGACCACTTTGCAAACAGTTCTACTTAGTTTTTCTTACGCTTATACCCCTGGGCTGTAGGGGTTGTTTTGTTCTTGTGACCTCGGATTTCGACGATTTCTTGAGGGTAGTTACACAACTACCCCAGCTACTTAGTATAACGTTTTCGCGGCTTTTTGACGAGTTTTCTACGTGTTTTGATTTTATCGAAAGTCGCTTCGTTTTGTTTTGTTTTCTTGTGTAGTTCGAGTACGCGGCTCGAACCTCGTTCACCCTATTATATAGTATCACCTACATATTATCCGCCTATTATATAATAAATAAATCTTTTGAAAAATATCCCTTTTTGAAAATTAAATAAAAAATTGAAAAGAATAAAATCAAATAAAAAAAATAAAATAAAAAAATCAATAAAAAAGTGTTTTGACTTAGAGAAGAATTAAAATAAGATTACGAAGAGAAGAATCTAGGGAATTTATTCTGCCTCCTTGAGTTCGACCCAGGAACACTTGCCTGGTTAAATAATTAGTGAACGGTTTTTCTTCGGAAAACCGTAATTGTTTGATAGGTTCAAGAATCGTCATTTTTCTTGTTTTGCGGCTTTCGGCTACAACCGACAACTACTTTCTTCCTTCAATAAAAAGTGAAAGCTGCGAAACTCGATTCTGTTTGCCTTATCAGCCGCCCACATGGAATGTACATGGAGATGTAATCTCCATGTATATTCTCTCCTTATTTATTGGTTTAATTTGGGATTGATTTGTATTTGATTTTGTCAAATATATTTTAATTTAAATTAAATTACAAATTGTTGGTTTTTACCAACAACAATCTTGACCATTGGATTGACATAAATCAATCTCATCCATTAATTTTATATGTCCCATGGATTGAGATCCATGGATCCCAAAATCCTATAAATAGAGAGAGGCATACCCATGCTCTCTCTTGAGACACATAATGCTTGAGAAGCATCTCTCTCTCTCTCTCTCTCTCTCTTTCTCTCTAGACATCAGCCCTATCTCTCCCTCTCATGGCCGTCCACCATGGATGCCATGGAGAGGTTCTCCATCGCCGTAGCATCGTCGTTATGCTGCCCGATCGTCTGCTCGTGGATCTCCTTCTCCTTCAGGTGTGCCTCGCTCGTGAAGAAGACGACGGATCTCGTGTGTCGAGATATGGAGATCCGCCGCTTGGATCATCAACATGGATTGCGAGAAGCACGCGGTTCATCCCCGCGCTCGCAAGCGTCTCCTCCGTCGGATCGGAGTTGAGACAGGAGGTCTCTTCGTTTAGAGACTCGATCGCAACCACGCTTCAAGAGGTAATACTATTACTTGTTTCTGGTTAAGACGAGACGATCCGAGAAGTGTTCTTGGATCATGTGGTTTCGTCGTATAAAATTTTTAAATTCTGATGCATCAAGCAACTAGTCCGACTAGTCGCTCCTTGTCGTATTCGATACGACGCACACGCTTCCGTGATGTGCTTGAGGATTTTACCATATCCTTCAAGTGGTATCAGAGCCAGGTTGACGTTTTCGAATATGATTCGCAAACCGAGGACGACTTGGGTTCGTTAAGGTTGCGAAAGTTTTCATCGCATTTGATTTCGCAGATTTGTTTCATAAATAAATTAGGCATTGTTTAAATTGTTTAAATACGAATTTAATGCTTAGATTTTGTTCCCCATTAAATAAGGAAACCATAGGATCTGAGTTTGTGTAAATTTGATTTCATATGCTCGAGATATGGTTGTTTTAATGAACATGTATGCACTGTTGCGGGAACTGTAGATCTGAACGTGATTAAAATGTTAATTACTATTTAGACTTGCCTCGAAATGCATGAAACATCACTTGGGTTCTGTTATAAATCAAATTAGCAATCTATAAAAATTGATTTTATCTAATTTGGATTTAATATGATTGAGATATGCTAATTTTAGTAAGTAGGGGTCACTACTGAAATTACATTCCTAATCAAGAACCATGTGATTGTCAATTAATGAAATTAATTGTTAATTTCGAGAAATAATTATGGAAAATATTTGAAAAATATTGGAAGATGATTATTTCCTTAATTGACTTTGCTCCAACCAATTAACTGATTAGATTTGATCTAAATCATAATTGGAATCACAATCATCAAACTCCTTGCTTGAATAGGATTGGGAATTTGTCTAGCAATATTCCTTATAATCAAAATTGTTTTGATTACTATATGGTATAATTTTCGGTTGAAGAACCGATGATCATATCAAGTATAAATTAATCAATTTGGCATTATCCTTTCCCGAGGCGGATATGGTGTCTAGTCGGGGATCGCTGGGGTAGCGGGTTGCAACGTATGTGGTCCGTCCCACTCCCGTTGGTACTGGCCATGACAGCGGGTAGGGCCGGGATAATGTCCGAGGGATTAAGTTGTATTTTTCTAATTATTAAAATACAAATTAATACGTACTTTGAGAATAATACCATATATATTCAAGCATAAAAATCGAGTTTAATTGATTGAATTGGATTGATAATTAATTTAATATGATTGAATTAGTTATGTCCAATTAGAATACTCTAATATGATTAGAGTTAATAATTCCCTTGGAAGAATTAATTGTATGAATGTGGTTCATAGTAATTAATTAAATTTGAATAAGAGATGGATGATCACATAAGTCTCCCGTCAAGGCGAAGGGTTTCGTCGCCAGATATTATATGTGGGAGACACCTGTCCGAAGTGACAGCTCCTGCATATGATCCATTTGGACCGGGCTCGTCGCTTCTCGAAAGAGTAAGGACGTATGCGTAGTGACCCCAATATCGAGTCCTCATTATTGGGGCGATATTGTATTGCGCATAGCGAGTTGTATTCCTATTGACGGTTGGTTCAATTAATGACAGGTCAACATTGCCTTAGGGGTGGTGGGCCCGGGTGTTAAAGACCGAATTGGGAGATGCAAGTTGGACTTGCAAGCGGAATGAGTTCTCGCTTCTTTTTATCCGAGTTGTAAGTTCTCATATTATTGGGATGCAATAAAGATAAGGAAGGAGATCCCAGATCGTGCTTGAGATATAATGGTAAGTATATCTCTTACATTGAAAGTGATTAAGGGAATGAACTTTCATTGTTGACATGGCAAGACAACTTTGATATAAAAATTCCTAAATCAAAGTAAAACATGTATATATATATATATATATATATATAAATATACCCTTATGCAAAATTTCTTATTTCAGATAATCCTTCATTAAACCCACTCAATGTTATACTCAATAATAACCAGTAAAATATCATGGATTGGACTCATGATCCAGATATTGTACTTGCAGTTGGACACATAATGTATGTGGTTGCAATGTGCAAGTTTCCTCACAATAATAAGGAATGATGATTAAATAAGACAATAGGACTGAAACCCTAGGGTTTGTATGTCTCTATAAGTCTTGATCTTATCGAATGTACTTTTTGAAGTGACATGTCGATAATGATCGTAATTATCTAATAATCCTTATAAAATATAAGAAGATGTTCTGGCATACATATGTACTCTCGACATATAATCGTGAATGACACGATTCTCTGCATTATGCAGAATGGTGGCTCTACAGGAGATGATGTATTCAAATTGTTTGAGTACCTACCAGAACCTAAGTTTTAAGGGTTTAAATGGATGTAGATACGATGAGTGTCATCATTCTACTATCTTTACTCTAGTCATTCCTGAAGCTTCATAATATTCATATTGTATGAATTAAATGAAGCATGTATAAATGTTGAAATTCTCTTATATTGAATTTTTTTCATTTTAACATAAGAGATCCTCTATCTTGAGCAATGGTTGCTTATAGATAAAGGGAGCGCAGTGGAAGCATGGGTTGGACCCAAGTAAGAAGTATAGTCAAAAGAGTTGAATGTACTTCTGTGACTTGCATGTAACATCTAAAGAGTTGGATGAATGCCAATACTGCAATAAGTTGATGTGTTGATAGTATGACTATCATATCTACCTAGAATCCTTAGAGAAGGAATCGGGTAGTACATCAGAATAATCTACTTATAATCATTGAAATTGACTTACTTATTTGATAATATAAAGTCTAATAATTGTATCTAAATCTTCTAATGACACTTGCAATTGGTTGCATATGTATTAGAATATTAGAAATTTGATCTTAAGGTTTAATGGTCATCTAAGTTGGAATTGATGCAATTATTGCAACAATTTCCACCTGATGAATATACTTCATATTTTCAGTGGGAGTCCTTAATCTTAGAGAATGTCTCTATGACCTAGATATTATAATACACTCATTTCCAAATGTTGGAAATAAACATGAATTCTATAATAAATCTACCATAAAGAGTTATGATGGAGATATTTCAGATAGTGATCTAAAATCTTGTGGACTCTACTAAATTAGAAAATTAATGAATGGTTCATTAAGGTTTCTAATGCTGAAAAATAAACCATTAAAGATCAATAGGAGGATGAAGATCATTTGATCATGATCTAGCATCATGTTTTGGACATATGTCTGTTGATGTGATCAATAGACTGATAAGAGATGAAACTTTAGATTGTCTAAAGGTTCAAATCTTACATACTTGTGAATATTGTATTCAAAAGTAGAAATGTTCAATACACCCTCCCTTGGGAATGGTGTAAAATGTCAAGGTATTCAGGATCTCATACATATTGATGTATGTGAATCATCTATATCATAGTAAACATTATGGATATGTGATATCTATTGATGAATATGTATGATATGAGATTTCTTCTCTTAAGAAACCTTTGAAATGTTCAAAGATTTCACAAGTTTGGTTTAGAACCAAAGTTTGAAGGAAGATGAAATGAATTTGATCTAATCAAGGTAGCTTGTACCTATTAGATGAATTCAAGGAATACCTTATGGAGATGTGAATAGCATTCCTATCTCAATCCTCCTAATGAACCTTAACTCAATAGAGTTGTAGGAAGATACAATTAATCATGTGTGACATGATTTGATCAATGATTGATCTTAGCATAATTCTCTCTTAGTTTCCAGGTATATGTATATGTGGTAGAGACTACATTATATATACTTTATAAGGTTCCATGCATGTAAGCTGGAATCTAGCACTAGAGAGTGCTACTTCATTAGGAAAATAAAGGATGGTATTGAATACCTACTTTATGACCTTGAGATTCTTAAAAGATCTCATCTTTGAGAATATGATTCTTATAGGATGACTCTCTTGAGAATCAAGATGAAAATGAAGTAAAGGAACTCATTTAATCTTGAGATGATAATGAGGCTCCTACAATCGGAAACTAAAAGACAATTAAAGATGAAACACTAATACCCCTTCAAATAAATTTGATGATGGGTTCAATGTGTCAGTTGAATCTGACAAAGATCTGACTTCATGTGATGATGCTCCTGAGGATCATGACATGGAAAAATGGATGTTAGCAATAAAAGTCTAATGTAGACTTCATATATAAGTGTTGTATATGGACCATCGAGGATCCACCTATATGGGTAAGACCCATTAAGGTGTAAATTGATCTTCAAGAGAAAGAGGGAACCTGATGAGAAGGTAGAGGCCTTCAAAGCATGGTTCGTAGCCATGAGCTGCAAACCGAAGAGAAGGCATCGCTTGCGATGAGCCTTGCTCTTCAGTGACCATGTTTAACCCATCAGAATATTGCTAACTGTAGCTGCACAACTCGACTATGACATCTTTATGATGTGAGTCAAGATTGCATTCCTCTATGAATACCTCTCTGAGGATATTCATATGAAGTAGCCGCAGGGCTTCATGGTTGAGGAAAGCAAGGTGTACAAGCTAAAGAACTCCATCTTTGGACTCGGATAAGCTTATTATAGTTGGAACATAAGATCTGATGAAATTATAAATGTTATAATTTCAGATAAAGATCTTGATGAACCATGTGAAGCTTAGTGGGAGTGCCATTGTGTTCATCGTGCTAAATGTAGATATTATTCTAATCATTTAGAATGATATAAGAATAATAATAAGTGTTTTATAATTTGGTTGTTCCATACCTTGAGATATGATCTTAGGATACCTCTTAGATCCTAGTTCTGAAGATGTTCAGAAGAAAAGAGAAGAGGGTATTGGGACCAACACATTAGTAGTACACCTTGGACTTATTCCATTTTCTGGAAAATTCCAAGAAAGGCTTCCTTCCCTTAAGATGTGGTACTGACCTATCTAAAGGGATAGCACCTCAAAGAGTTGAGGAAGTGAATGCTAGAACTGCTTGCACTTGTGCATCAGTTACGAGAAGCTGAGTGTATGCTAGATGTGCAAAAGAGCCAGATGTCTGCCATGCAGTGGGAGTAGTAATCTGTTACTAATCCTACTCTGGAAATAAAACACTTAGTTGTAGTAATAACAATATCTTCAAAAGATGATGAAACTTAGAGATAGTGATCTCAAATTCTTATCCTCAAATGTTTAAGACCTTGTAGATAGTGATCTATGAGGGTCTTAACTGTAGATATCTTAGGAGATAGAGATCTCCAGGAATGAAGGTATTCTAATAAGGATTATGGACATATTGGTTATAATAATTATCAAGCTGCAGTGTCAAGGACACTATAACAAAATTGAGTATTGGTTACATAAGATGCAACATTCGCATTGGATGCGAGCACTGTTACTAGGGGATATGCAAGTGCCGTAAAAGGACTTGGCGTAGTCTCTTGGAAACAGAGTGACTGATCAACTTACCTAGCTATTTTCTAAATAGCTTATGATTGTCACATGAGTGTGGGTTTAAATGATTAGCCCATTAATGGCTCTTTGGACTAGTGGGCGATTGTTGGAAATGTGAGCCCACGACGAGTCGTTATGCAATAAATGTTATTGCAATTCACTCCTTAATCTGAAATGAAGAATACATAATTTGCATAATAGGTCCCTTAGTACAATTAGGGTTATGTACCATGGCCATCTTAATGATCATACAACTGTTGATTCAATTATTGAATCATAGAGGTTGGTGCTTAGATGAATATCTAATGAGTTAGATTGAGGACTCATCAAGCACCGTCAAATGATTGTTAAGAGATGATCTCTAGCATGAGTAGGAGATGGCAATCCTATCTCAGTTAGGCTAATACTTGACCGACCTCTTGATGCAGGTCCTCTGCATAGGAATAGAGATTTAGAGGTGTCAGATGAGTTAGGTCAAAGAGTTGACTTAACGAGATCGAGAAAACCAAAGTCCTATATCGTATGCTGTCATGATATAGGCAGACATCCTCTGACCGGAGACAGATGTATTACTATATGTCTGAGTATGTACATTTGGCAGACCAATAGGTTGATGAGCTCATCAAGGTCTATACACCGGTGCGCTGGTGTGCATATAAGGGCATATGAGTAATACGATCTCTCAAAGGGATCATACAGGTTCAAAAACTGAACCGGAAGACATGAGCTCACTCATAAGATATTGGGAAGAATCAAATTCCATGCGCATGGTCGTCTCGCTTTGGAAGCTTGGCTGAATTTGTAGGTTTGATATGTACTTTTTGAAAGTATATGATCAAGACCTAGGTATGATATATGCTTTTGGAAAGCATATGATCGATACCGACTCCCAATGATCGAATGAGAAACTTACTGATAAAACCATGAAGTAGACAATGTTAAGTTGATCTAATACTTCAGGTTTAATCTGAGTCTTCCAGTTGCAGGATGTATAGGTATTAGGAATACCTGAGGGTGATGTGATCATAAACGATTGTATAACCATGACGCTTCCATTCCTAGGGAGTGATGAAACGGGTCTGGATTTTAGTGACTCTTCTCAGTAGAGAAGTAATCTGATCTTAGTCCAAGTGTTGGACATTGATTTGAATGTGATTCAGATACAATGAGAAGATTAGATTTGCAGTCTTGATTTAATCAAGCATCTATGGGAGGCCCGTGATCTGGATTTGAGATATGATCTCAATATCCATGTCACTATACGTGGAACAATAAAATCTCCCTGTACTTATCTCCAAGTATTCGCGGAGAAAGCGCATTATCCTTGAAAGAGTTCATGGATAATTCTATTGTTGATATATGTATCCGAGCATTGAGAAAATAGATAATAAATGTCATTTAATTATCATGATTAATATGAATTTGATTCATATTATAAAGAGAGTTATCTAAGATAATTGAATATGATTTAATTATCAAAGATGTGAATAATGTGAATATGATTCATATTATTTGAGCACATGAGAATAAGTTATCCAATATAATTAAATATGATTTAATTATTATGGATAAGAATAATGTGGATAGTAGTATCCAATTATTCGTAATATATTATAAATGTGATTTACAATGTATTAGAGAGAGCTAATTATAATTTATATTTGTTGATTAATTATTAATGTGTATTGGATACACATTGTCTAATTAATTGACAATGTAAATTATATGTTGTTTTGGGTTGTGAATATGATTCACATTTTTCCAATGTCAAGATTGTAATATTCTCAAATATAATTGTGAATTATTTTTTATGAATAAAATCCCAACAAAAAGTTGTTGGAAATAAATAATGGAGAATATCAAGGAGGCATGCAATCTCATGGATCTCCATGAGATTGCCCTCCATATGGTAAGGGTGGGCGGCACCCAATTCCAACTTGGAATGGGTGGCCGTCCACATGGAATGTACATGGAGGTATAATTTCCATGTATATTCTCTCCTTATTTATTGGTTTAATTTGGGATTGATTTGTATTTGATTTTGTCAAATATATTTTAATCTAAATTAAATTACAAATTGTTGGTTTTTACCAGCAACAATCTTGACCATTGGATTGACATAAATCAATCTCATCCATTGATTTTATATGTCCCATGGATTGAGGTCCATGGATCCCAAAATCCTATAAATAGAGAGGCATACCCATGCTCTCTCTTGAGACACATAATGCTTGAGAAGCATCTCTCTCTCTCTTTCTCTCTAGACGTCAGCCCTATTGGCCGTCCACCATGGATGCCATGGAGAGGTTCTCCATCACCATAGCATCGTCGTTATGCTACCAGATCGTCTGCTCGTGGATCTCCGTCTGCATCGGTGCGCATCGCTCGTGAAGAAGATGACGGATCTCATGTGTCGAGATCAGGAGATCCGCCGCTTGGATCATCAATATTGATTGCGAGAAGCACGCGGTTCATCCCCGCGCTCGCAAGCATCTCCTCCATCGGATCGGACTTGAGATAGGAGGTCTCTTCGTTTAGAGACTCGATCGCAACCACGCTTCAAGAGGTAATCCTATTACTTGTTTGTGGTTTAGATGAAATGATCCGAGAAGTGTTCTTAGAACATGTGGGTTCGTCGTATAAAATTTTTAAATTCCGCTGCATCAAGCAACTAGTCCGACTAGTCGCTCCTTGTCGTATTCGATTCGACGCACACGCTTCCGTGATGCGCTTGAGGATTTTACCATATCCTTCATGAGATGGGTTCTTTTGCATTTTCAGAGAATCTAGACACGACAGACAGAGGAGAACACCCAGATGAGCATGAGCACTCTCCATTCTTATATGATCAAGCAGCCATCAACAATTGATTGCTAGCATCCCTGGAGACTATGCAGAGGCAGATCTGAGACCAGGGAATATTCATGGGTGACCTCATGAGAGAGATCGCACAGATGCGAGAGAACCGACCTTGGGGCGGTGGCGGTGGAGGTGATATACCAGTTGTAGAGAATGAGGGAGGAGAACTCAACCAAGAGAGGCCGCCGCAGACCATCATGAGAGAATTGCATAATCCAGCAGCCTCCCTCACTCATCGGTGGATCCGAGCCCCTCCTATCCATGGAGATTTCGAGCTTCGGCTCCACACTATTCAACTTCTGCCTAAATTCCATGGGTTGCCGATCGAAGAGCCACACCTCCATCTGCAGGAATTTGAAATGATCTGCAGTACCATTCATGACAGACTGATGAATGAGGACACCGTCAAGATGATAGCCTTCCCCTTCTCTTTGGTTGATAGAGCCGCACACTGGCTGAAACATTTGGGGAGCTTCGTCGACACTTGGGCACAACTCTGGACCGCTTACTTGAAGAAGTATTACCCTCTCGTCCGGACGAACGCAACAAGAGCTATGATCAACAACTTAACAATGATCCCTAATGAACAATTCCATGAAGCTTGGGATCGATTCAGAGAGCTCATCGACCGGTGTCCACACCATGATATATCCAAGCCCAATCTGGTTCAAAGTTTCTTTTGTGGGCTGACACCGAAGCTGCAGGGGCTTGTAAATGCCTATTGTGGTGGATCATATTTTTCCAAGGGTGAAGACGATGTCTGGGCCATCTATGAAGGGATGGTAGAGAACTCGACAGTCATGGCCCAAGCCTGTGTCTACACACAGCAGAAACCACCCCAAGGAGCGGGATCATTTTAGAGGACCGCCCGCATCGATGCCGGTCCCCACACTCCGTCGGCAGCCGCAGCCCAAGCTGAATCAGCCGCAACCGACATGTGCATCATTAGTGAGAAGTTGGACCATCTCAAGATCCTCGAGAAGAAGCAGACGCAAGGACCGGCCCAGATGGACCAGATTACCAAGACAATGAGTGACCTGAAGACGCAGATTCTTTGCATCCAGGAGGCACAGACGTCTACTCAGCAGCCTCCCAGGTCACGGGCTGATCCAAGCAGCAACAGCTCACACCAGCCCTCTGCCTCATACCGCCAAGTCAACCACATTTAGGCAGAGCCGGTCCCGCTATTGCAGTATTACCCGTCGCAGTCGCCATCTCAGGACACTCAGATGGTGGTCTATCAACCGGATCAACAACTGGCAGTTCTACCCCCACCATCTTTCGAGCAAGAATCATTGATGGAGGTTAATGGGATTTGGTACGACCGGTACCTGCAGCCCGGGATTCATCGTGATCACCCCGGATTCTGTTGGGGTAATGGTGGCTCCTCATCCCAACAGCAGTCTCCCGCTCAAGGATATCAGAGTAGCCAGCAGCAGCAACAGCAACCCCAGTATGCCCACCAACAGAACCAGCATGGTCCTCGTCCCGCCTATCAGGGACAGCAGTGGAGGCAGCGTCAGCAGCCTCACCAGTCATACACCCATTCTCCACAGTACCAGCAGCAGCAGCAGCCTCATTTCCCGTAGGGGAACACGTCCGGTTCTCAGGCGCCCGCCTTTGAGAACCCATCTCTAGATGACCTTGCCCGCTTTCTCTCTGAACAGCGAGCATCCTTCCAGTAGAAAATGGATGAGTTCCGACAGGAGATGAGGGATATCATCAGGGGCAAAGCCACCATACCAGCTCAGATTGAACCTAACCCGAACAATCTGAAAAGAAAGTCTGAGCAGGTACTGTTCACAGAGGATACCTCTCCTAGTGACTATTTGAGTGACATGTCTTCTTCTTTGTATGATGCTGATTTTGTGACTACTAAGAGCAGTAGGATGTCAGCCGGCGGCGCCTCATCTGAGCGACAACCACATGCAGAATCAGGAGTGCTAGATGAGCCAGGTAGCGGTGCTGATGCCCCTAATGACGATGTTGATGACGATGGTGCTGATGCCACCAAGGAGGGAGATCCAGACGACGGTGCTGAGGCCGTCGTAACAGCAGATGCAGACGGTTGTGCTGATGCCACCATTTTTGATGCAGAGCCAGAGCGCGGTGCTGATGCCGCGAAGCCAGATGCCATTGGTGGTACTGAAACCACCACTTCTACTTCTGTTGAGCTTCCTTCTGTGGTGTTACCACCTTTGTATCTTTAGACTGTGGTAATAAGAAAAAGAACAAAATATGACTAAAGGAAAGGTTTCTGTTCACATTTCAGATCCATATGTGTTGAATGATGATCATGGTATAGATTCTATTCCTTCACAGGCACAGGGACCTATTCCTAGTCCTCCATCTGCGGAGGCCCCTACCATCCCCTTCCCTGAAGCACTTCGCTTGGCGAAGGGGAATAAAAAAAATATAAAAAAGACCCAGCAGGTAGAGTTCAGCAACCAGATGATTGACAGATTCCATATTCAGCTGACTCTACAGGAAGCATTTGAGCACATCCCCCTCTTCAAAAAGAACTTGAAAGAGAAGACTACAATACGCAGGAAGAGGAGGAACCATAGAGATCAGATCCATGTGCTTACTCATTCCACTTGCTGCACCATTCAGAACAAACTGCCAGCCAAGCAACCAGATGCAGGAGCTCCCTATGTCAGATGTGAGATTCAGGAGCAGCAGTTCGATCGTACTCTATTAGACAGCGGCTCTTCCATTAACCTTCTTCCGGCAGCCTTACTCGACCAATTCGAGTTTGGTCCTCTTCTTAGGAGCAGGACAGTCCTTCAGTTTGCTGATAGGTCGACTAAGAGGCCGAAGGGGTCGTTGAGAGATGTGGTTGTTACCATTCAGGGCTTGAAATTCCTCGTGGACTTTGTTGTATTGGACATGGAGATCCCTGAGTCGGTAACCGATGCCCCCATCATACTTGGAGGTCCGTTCTTGGCCACAACCAAGGCGGTGACCGATCATGATAGTGGGAAGGTATGTTTTCACGTAGAGGGTGAAACCATACAAATAAAGACGATCGAGGAAATCAGAGCGATAGAATTAGAATGCTCGGAGCAGTCCAGCGAAGCCGCGTAGATGATAGAGGAAGAGCTAGACATCCACCAGGAATGTGATTTTGTGATGATAGATGATGAATCTATTTGGACAGATCCCATAGCACAGACCCTCGCCTTGCCTACAGACTCACCATACTTAAAGCTCATGGCAGTCGAGAGCCTGGAAAGCACACCCCTGGACGAGGATACCGCTGAGGCTGACAGTGTTGGGACGAGTGGTGATGATGATTTTCAGTCTTGTTCTTCTAGTTCAGATCCCTCGGATTCAGACATTGATTGGGATGATTTTGATGAATATTTGCAGTGCCTGATTCCTTCTGAGCCGACAGCTAGGACGGAGTGCGAGCCAGTACAGTTTATTGGTGATTCAGCAGGCTTCACTCCGTCAGATTCTCATTCGCAGTGAGAGTTCTCACATGCAGACCTGGTCGCCTTCACACAAATATATCAGAAGCCAGATTTGCCACCTCCTAGTTGTCCAGAACTGAAACCCTTGCCGCAGTCGCTGAAGTATAGATTCCTTGCGGGTGAGCCAGATATGCACCCAGTCATTATCTAAGCAGGTTTGACTGGAGAGCAAGAATCTCGTCTGATGGAGGTTCTTGAAAGAAACCGCAAGGCGATAGGATGGAGTATAGCTGATCTCTAGGGGATTAGTCTGGCTTTGTGCTCCCACCACATCTATCTTGAGGAGGACGCTAGGCCGTCACGTGAGTTCCAGCAACGACTGAACCTGAATCTTCGAGATGTGGTCATGAAAGAAATATCGAAGTGGTGGAGCGCTGATTTTATCTACCCCATCTCCGACTCCAAGTGGGTTAGTCCATTACATGTGGTACCCAAGAAGACGAGTATCACTACAGTTGTGAATGAGTCTGGAGACGAGATAGCTATCCGAGTACAAACTTCTTGGAGGGTCTATGTGGACTACAGACGACTGAATCAGGCCACCAAGAAGGATCATTTCCCACTGCCATTCATTGATCAGATTATCGAGAGGCTATTTGGGAAGAGTCACTACTGTTTTCTTGATAGGTGCTCCAATTATAATCAAGTGGCCATTGCGCCCGAAGACCAGGAGAAAACGACATTAACCTGTCCGTTTGGGACTTATGCTTTCAGACGGATGCCCTTTGGTCTATGTAACGCCCCCGCGACATTCCAAAGGTGCATGTTGTCCATTTTCTCGGACATGGTGGGTGATTGCTTAGAGGTCTTCATGGATGACTTCTCGGTCTATGGCGATGGGATTGATGCTTGTCTTGTCTACCTAGACCGTGTGCTTCAGCGTTGCATTAAGGTCAATATTGTCTTGTATTGGGAGAAGAGTCACTTCATGGCGACTCAAGGGACGGTCTGTGATCATATCATCTCCAACAAGGGCATGGAGTTCGATCCGGCCAAGGTGGATATCATTAGAAAACTCAATCCACCGTCCAATCTGCGACAATTGCGGTCTTTTTTGGGGCATGTCAGTTTCTACTGACGGTTTATTCATGAATTCAGTCGAATTGCCTGACCGCTCACTTATCTGCTGACGAAAGACACCGAGTTCATTGTAGATGATAAGTGTCTCGCGTCTTTTGAGACTCTCAATTGTATGGTTGTCATGGCTCATGTCCTTCAGCCACCCGATTTGTCTCTCCCATTCGAGATCATGATGGATGCTTCTGATTTTGTCGTTGGGGCTGTGCTTGGACAGAGGAGGGATGGATTGTCGTATTCCATTCACTACGCCAGCTGGACTTTGGACGCCGCTCAGCGGAATTACACTGTGACTGAGAAGGAGATGCTGGCCGTAGTCTTTGCTTTAGATAAGTATAGATCATATATTCTCGGATCTAGAGTGACTATTTTCACAGATCACACCGCCATCCGGTACCTCATGGCCAAGAAGGATGCCAAAGCTTGCCTTACTAGATGGATCCTTCTACTCCGGGAATTTGATATTGAGATTAAGGATAAGCCTGGAGTTAAAAATGTGGTGGCGGATCATCTCTCCCGCTTAGAGAACCTTGAGGAATCTGAGCCCAGTGCACCTATCACAGAGACATTTCCAGACGAGGCAATCCTAGCTATCGCCTCACTCCCATGGTATGCCGACTTTGTAAACTTTCTTGTTGACAAGACAATTCCCCAGGGTTGTCCCAGGCAGAAACTTGAGACCTTCCTAGCTAAGGCCAAGTTTTACCATTGAGAGGATCCCGTTCTTTATCATGAAGGAGGGGACAACATCTGGAGGAGGTGCATTCCTCAAGAAGAGCAGCATAGCATCCTCACATATTGCCACAAGCTTGAGGCAGGAGGACATCATTCTGGGAGAAGAACAACACAAAAGGTGTTTCAATCCGGCCTTTGGTGGCCTACCTCTTCAAGGATTCAGATGAATTCGTGAAGAGGTGTACTGACTGTCAGAAGAGGGGTAATTGCGGACAGAGAGACATGATGCCCATGCAGCCCATTCACTTTTGTGAGGTTTTTGATGCATGGGGGATTGATTTCATGAGCCCATTTCCTAAGAGTCAGGGATTCGAACACATTTTGCTTGTTGTAGATTATGTTAGCCATTGGGTTGAGGCCATCCCCGCCCGAGCCGCAAATGCTAAAACTGTGTGTAAATTTTTGAGGAAAAGTATCATTTCACGGTTCGGGGTGCCCAGAGTTCTGATTTCAGACGGGGGGTCTCATTTCATTAATGATAAAGTCAGGGCCCTTACAGACGAGTTCGACATTGACCATCGTGTTGCCACGCCATATCACCCTCAGACTAATGGTCTTGCCGAAGTATCGAACAGGGAGATCAAGACGATCTTACAGAAGGTTGTCCGCCCAGACTGAAAGGATTGGTCACAGCTTTTGGACTCGGTCTTGTGGGCCTATCGGACCTCCTTCAAAAATCCATTAGGGACATCTCCCTTTCATCTCGTCTATGGCAATCCGTGCCATTTGCCACTGGAAATCAAGCATAAATCATTTTGGGCAGTCACTGAGTTACTGTTAAATCCCGAGAGTATAGGAGAACAGAGGAGAGCAGAGTTGGCAGCCCTGGAGGAACTGAGAGATACAACCTTTTCTAGCAGCCTACAGTATAAGGAGAAAGTGAAGACATGACACGATTCTCATATCAACCATAAACAGTTTGAGCCCGATCAACGCATATGGTTGTTCGATTCTAGGATGAAATTATTTCCAGAGAAATTACAAAGCAAGTGGAAAAGTCCTTATGTGGTCAGAAAGGTACATGAAAATGGCAGTATTGACATATCTGAACCGTCATCTTCCTCTACCTTCCATTTCAACGGTCAGCGCCTGAAGCTATATCTAGATCATGATCCGTCGACCATTGACGTTTCCCCCATCCTTCTGGTATGAGATGTGTTCTTTGACTCGGATCATTTGCATCTCGTACATGGTTATCACTTCCATCTTCTGCTGTATAGATCCATCTGTTGATATCTTTTCTTCTTTTCTTCTTATCCTCTTCTATCTTCTGTATCTATCAAATAAGTGTCGCCCCTTGTTGTCAGTCTCTACACTTAGGACGTACTTTGTACTAAGTATAGGGGGGTGTGCACCCCGAGTTGTTCTATTCTTTGATCTCTCCATTGTCTCCTCTTCTTGTCTATACTTAGGGATATCTTACCCTAAGTATAGGGGGAGACAATCTGAGTACGATATGTTCATTCCCACCCTTGACCCTCCCTACTTTGTGTACAGTCTGCTATACTTAGGATTATTTGATCCTAAGTATAGGGGGGACGGTCAACTTCTCATTGGTTTATTCATTCATCTCTTATTCATTTATTCATTAGACTTTTCTATACTTAGTACGAGTTATGTCTTCTCTTTTCTCTTTGATCTATGAGGACATAGCTCAAACTAAGTATAGGGGGGTCGTATATACTACGTATATACTTTAGCCATAACTCGTACTCACGTATTTTTATAAATATGTCTAATTACACTATTAAAATTCATCAAAAACCTTAATAAAATGATGTGATTATTCCTCAATTTCTTTTTGTATTTATTGAATAATAAATCAGGTGAAAATGTTTTTTTGCAAAATGTTTGAAAAATAGTTTGAAAATCTTTGTGAAAATCTATTGAAAACCATTTTGAAAATGTTTTGTTACAAGTTTTCAACCTTTGTAAAAACATTTTGGTTTGTAAAATTATTTTCTTTGTGAAATAAAATGTTTGAAAAATTATTTGCAAATGGTTTGAAAAATGGTTGCAAAAATATTATATATGGTTTGAAAACCTTTGCAAAATGATTTTCAAATGTGTGTACATGTTTGTAAAAACTGTTTCTAAAAATTATTTTGGACTATAGTTTTCAAGATGGTTTGAAAAACCTGTGTCAAATAAGTTTGAGGAATATATACAAAACACCTAAAATTCTTTATGGTATATACTTATAAAATTGATCACTTACCCTGTAAATTCTTAAAAATCCACTTCTTGTAGATATAAGAAGCACTCCCGTGTAAATATTTGTACCTAGTTTTTAGCTAAAATCTTTTCGTGTCAAAAATCCCAAAAACATTCGCAAAAATTAAAATCCAAAAACATTTGAAAAACTCTTTCAAAAATATAAAAAATGCATATGCATCATCTTTTCAAAAATCCATAAAAAGTTCAAAATCTTTGAAAACCGCATCACGAAAATATTTTCTGCATAAGCATTTGCATGGCATTAGCATTTTTCGGATTGAGTTTGATAGTTGAACAAGTCTAAGTAAAATCCGAAGATTAGAGCTTGGTTGGACCTTAAAATCTACCTAATTAACAGGGACCTTATAGGAACTGGGATTGAGGTACTTCAGGTCTAGTTGACTTAATTCTTTGAGGATCACGGGACTTGGTTCAATGGATTCTTGACTGCCTAAGTAGAGTATTTCAGAGCGCACACACGACTCTTGTTGATAATGACCTAACTTGGACACATGCACCTTTCACATGGCTCAACTCAGTTGGAGTGGTGAGGAGGTTGGATTTGCTGGTATGAGACGCATACAGGTAGAAACACTTGTCCTCCTCTAGGGAGGGAAGTGCGCCCCAACCCGTCCAGTAATGACGAGTTTCGAGGATAGGAGATCGTGGGTTGCAATAAAGCTTCAAAAGAGGGATAGTCTACTGGCTCAAGAGGAAAAACTCCCTATGTAAATGCTGCTGTATATAGTATTTAAAAAAATGCAAAAGAAAAACTCCAAAAAAGCGGACAGGCCTGTACAAAAATAAAAATGCCTGCCAGAGGGTACATATGCAAAGTCAAATAAGCAAGCTTGAGCTTCAAAGTCAAATTATGTGAGCATGCAGCCGGATGACTTGACTACACTGGTCTTGCATCCTAGGATAGGTAGCTACACTGGCTACCGTCCATTCTTCTCTTCACCCCCTCCTCTTGAGCTGGTTGCCACTTGAACTTAGAAGGGAATACCCTGCTTCTTGAGGAATGAGTTGTTGGATTGGGGAATCATTGGGTTGTCATATTGGAGAAGTCAGTCTCTTGGTCATTTCAGTTGGGAAGAGCCACCATCACTTACACTATACGAGTTAGATTCATAGTCGTAAGGGTTTGCGTATGAGTTGAAGTATTTCTGATTCTTTTTCTTTTCTTTACTTTTCTTTCTGCACTTATGGCATAAGTGTTTACTAGGGACTAGCAAAGGTAAAGTATAGGGGGATGATGAAGCCACATTTCATCATCTTTATTCTATCATTTTGGCCTCAAAAATCCTAGCAAATGCGTGTAAATACCCTTAATTAGAGCATCTTAGAATCCATGCGTGTGTATGTAAATAGTGTATAAAATACTGTAATTAAAGCCAAAATTATAGAATAAATAAAAGAAAAGGAAAGGAATAAAATATTGTAAATATTTTATGACCCGAAACGTCGAGACCTAGGCATCTTGATGAATAGGTCGACAAGGAATGGAGTAGGGGGAGGTAAGGGCCAAAATACACTCAAAACCCCTTTTATTTAATTCATTATTTATTCATTTTGGGACCTATTTTTGGTTCCACTTTTTATACCTCAAATAAAGAAACTTTGTACATAAAAGTTGTAGATAATTAAACAAAGAAAAATACAAAATTGATTTCACTCAAAAATAATATACAGATAAAAAGTTATGATCCGAATAAGATTCCAGAATCCCAACTTCCCAGACCTATATCTTGCAAATAAAAACTCGAAATGCGTCAAACTCACCTTTAATTGTATATGGCATAAAATAATCTATTTAATGGAGGTTTTTTGTATTTTTTGGAGTTACGGTTTGAAAGTTGAGTTTTGGACCCTACTTGTATACTTGTACAGATTAAAATATTCATTTTATTTTTTATTCATTATTTTTATAATTTTATAATTTTATAATTTTTTAAATAGTATTTATAATATACATGTACATTAAAACAGGAATAAAACACAAAAGAAACACAAAATAAAAATACTTGTAATATAATACATAGGTATACTACCTATACTTATACCTGTATAATTTATACTTCTATTTTTATTAAATGTACAAAATACCTCATAAAAAATAAAAACATTTTATTTCATAAAATAGTAAACATGATTAATAAATTAAAAATACCAAATAAAAATAAAATAATAAAATATAAATGCAAAATACCTATATATGCTATAAAAAGCAACTTGTAAAAATATACCTCATAAAAATAAATAAAAACCATTATAAAATACTTTATAAAATTATAAACATTTTTTATTTAATAACATAAATAAAATAATAACATTTACTATTTTTAATTGATTTTACAAGGGATTTTTCCTGGTTGGTCCACGTGGACCAACCAGGTTGGTCTGACAGTTGACCTCCGGTCAACTGTCTGACCTACTCCCTATAACCTATCTGAAATACGCTTTTGACCCAATTTCTTGGATTTTTCGCGGGCACTCCTTGCACCATTTCATGTTAGATCCTTCACAACTTTTGTAGCCCTACAAATGAGGATACACACCCAGATTTTTACATGGGTTATCGTGCATCAATTCGCCCGTTGACACTCGACCTTATAGCCCAGTCGTCAACACATCAAAACCCCCCTTCTATCCTCCTTTTGAAATTCGAACCCCACTTTTTGGTCCTTCGTCCCCATTTCGACTTGCCTTGGCTCCCTGGAGGTGACAGCTCCAGCTTGGCTTCTTCAGCGCGGCGAAGCGACGAGGATCTGGGCGTTCCACCACCTCCGGCGACACTCTGCCGTAGAGGTACTTTCAACCTCGGGCTCTGGCCCTTGAGGTGTCTATCTCCCTCTTTTTCGTTGTTCTTTTTATTCACCATAGTCGTAGCAACACCACCCACCTTCCATTCCATTTCTTCGCCCCTCGATTCTCATAATCACAGACATCACCGGAGCACACCTCTGGCCGCGTCCTCCACCTCATACTCGGCGTTCGCCGCTTCATTTCCACCCCTTGCAGGGTCGGGGCATTTTACCCCTGACTCTTTCACTCGCCTCTGCAGGTACCTGGAGCAAAGAGCATGCCTGGGGGCCATTTTTGCCCTCGCCGGAGGCACCTGGGACCTCCCTTCGTCTCCGATGTCGTGGAGGAACTTCGGACGCCGCCGCCACTTTTTGAAGCCCCCAGCACCGAGAGCACACCTGCAGGAGACGCTTGGATGTTTTTGAGCCTGAACGGATGCCGGAGACGCACGACCAGGCCGGAGGAACTTCGCTTCGGTGAAGTTCCTCCCTGTTCTTCCTCCACAGTCGTCCACCGTCCGATAGCCGCCCTTCTCCAAGCGTTCCAGCTGCCGTAGGATCCTTCGTCCCTCAGTCGTTGATCGTCGTCTTCCCGATCTAATCCAGGTCGTCCACATGTGAACCGTTATCGGCACCCGCGCGCTCGACACGTGGCAAGTGGCGCAATATCCGCCGTTGGATTGCGCCCTTGAGTGGGTAATTTGCCTCCCATACACACTCGTTTTTGTATTTATTAAAAAGAACTCAAACATTTGTTTGCTGTTATTTATTTTTGTGACATTTGCATTTATACCCTCGGCAGTTTGTAATATTACATTTTGGTCCCCGCCAGTTCACGTGCTTTGGCGCACGTGACTTGGCATTTTTGCAGGAAAGACCTCGGGTGTTTTGCTATTTATGTTTAGTCCACAAAGTTTTTAATTCCATATATATTTTGTGGAAATTAACAGTTAGGTCCCTGGATGTTTCACATATTACAAGAATACCCCTAGCAGAACGATTTTTCCTTATGCTTCTAGTATTTATTGCATGTGCCTATAAAACCCCAAAAACTCCACAAAAATTGATTTAGGCTCTTGTTTACTTGCTCATTCACGCCATATTTTTGCATTGCATTTTTATTGCATTTTCATATTTACTAAAAATCAAAAACATGCATTTTCAACATTGTTTGCATTAGAAAATCCATAAAAATTATAAAAACGTTTTGAAAAATTCCAAAAAAATTATATTTTCTGTGTTTTATCATATTTTAGTGTCAGTACAAAAACCACTAAAACTTTCAAAACAAAAACCTTAAAAATTAAAAAACCCCTAAAAACTTTATAAAAAAATAAAAAATCCTAGAAAAATCCTAAAAATATAAAAATCTGGTTCTGTGGTTTCTCTATTTTACTGTCTTTACTTTAAAATTAATTTGGGAAAATTTTGCCACTGATTACTATTTTTCATTCCCATTTTAATTTCGGCCAGTAGTGTATTTCACTGTTTTCTTGTATTTACACTTTTGAAAATACCAAAAACATTCTGAAAAATTCACAAAAATCACAAAAATAGTAGAAAAATATAAAAAGACCAAAAACATTTTAATCCCTGATTTTTGAACATTTTCCTCATTTTTATCAATACCTTAGCCTCTTCTTCCTTCTATTGTATATATAATCTCTTACTGAAAAGGAAATACAAAAATATAAAATATAAAAACAAAAAAAATCAAAAAAATCAAAAACCAAAATACAAAATGATAAAAGTAAAAATAAAAGACAAAAATTAAAAATTAAAACCCACAAAAACATTTGCATCTTGTAGACGACTAATCACATCACATTTTTGTGCATCAACTGTTAATCTATCCTGCCTTGCTCCCTGTGTTCGAACTCTCTACATACTTGCACGTATACATCTTTTATGTAGAGTTAAAAATAATTTTGACTCCACATCTTGTTTGTTTGATATTTGATTGTGGGTTCATTGTTGACTTTAGTTGGGAATTTTGCATGGTCAACGCTTCGACTGAGTTCCCGCCTTGTGTGGAACTTAAGACCACCGAATTCCCGCTAAATCATATACCATTATGCATGAGTATTATACAAAACAATACTTAAAAATACAAATAAAGGGTGTAACTGGGATACAACAAATTATGAAATACAAAAGAAATTGGTCCCATACAAAGATAGTCGTGGTTTTTAAAGTAATGATAACAAACAATCCCTAATTATAATGGATTGATATAAATGGAATAATATCAATAGAGGATCATGATTTTATGTTAAAATCAACTAAGTTGGAATACAATATATTGTAGATAATATACAAAACTAATAATTCATAATACAAAATCATACAAAAATCAGCAAATTTAATTGTGAAAATACAATCTAAAAATCTAATTTAATAACGTATTATCGATATAACACATCAATTAACAGAAGGATTGAAAATAAAATTAAACCATCTTATGTTATTAACTGCACTTTGCTATTATTTTAAATACAAAATTAGTCGACAAAATACAAAGACTACTATTAAAAATCAAAACATAAAACCATCGTCAAATATAATCCATCCTTGTTTTATTTAATAATAATCGGGAAAGTAGGCCTAGTTGGACACATGCGATGTGACATCTAATTTGAGTAAATAGGATAATTTCCGAGAAGTCCGCCACTCTGAAACACTCGCATTCAAGATAGACAGAGAGAGCGAAGGAGTGGGAGAGACTTACTAGTCGCCCGAGAAACAAGGAAACCCTACATATTCTAGCGGATCGACGAAGAAGGACTTGGCAATTACAGAGTTCCTTGAAGCATGAAGAAAAAGGACGGAATACAACATTACACGGTTCCTTGAAGTGAAAAGCACCTGCCGATCATCTGAAAACATGCAGGTTAGCATTCATTTTATCATTCAATCTTTGATCCCTTATAAAAAATTTTTTCTGCTGAACTTATCAAGAATCAAAATATTATTAACTTAATTACAGGATGTTATGTAAGATTTATTATAAAAAATATGGTTTATAGTATACATGATGAAACTATTGTGAATATATACTAATATATTTGTGATGGCAATGACTAAATATGAGTTGTTAGTACTTTTGGAAGAAGCAAAAGATCATTGAATATATATATACACACACACACACACACATTGCTTTAGTAGATGTTTTCTTTTACAAAATACTTTGGCTGCTTAAAAAAATTCAAACAAAATTTGTTAACAGGAGCAAAATGAGCAGCACAGATTTTGATTATGATGATGCAAGCGGGGATAGTGTTGACGAAGTGGATGCATCTGAAGATGCATTATAAAAAAGAGGAACATCCAGCCAAACCGAGGTACAATAGAACAATAATATGCTTTCCATTTTTTCAATGTTTAATGTGATTTTATTTAGCAAAAGAGCATTAAAAATATCACGTCAGATTTCTGCGAAGATGATTAAAGGAAGAAGAACGCAGATTGATTCAAATGCTGATGGGAGCCATAATTCCTCAGAAATTTTTGGAAGTAAGGGAGAAATAATACATTGTTTAAATATGCTTTGATAACAATAATTACATGACAACCGAACGCTTATTGTACAGGCTAGGGATACGCCCAACATAGTTGTTTTATAGATCACTTCATGCAGTTCATTGATAGTCATCGTCCAACTCCAAAGAAACAAACACTAATTAACAAGACTGTTTTTTCGAGACTTATTAATATTGGGAGCATTGAAATCGAGCAGAAAAATCTTCAGTGGATTGTAGAGCAATATCAAAGAGGGAGGAATTTCAGATTTGGTAACAAGATTCTGAGCTTTAGTGATGACGTCATTGGAGTCATACTAGGTATTCCTAGTTCGGGGCATACAATTTTAATGCGTGGAAAACACTTGTAGTGGAGAAGCTTTATAGCTAATGAAATGTTCGACAAAGGAATGATTTTCAACAGGCGTAAACTTGTTTGTGTGTTGACTGAGTACTACCACTACGATGACGATAACTTAGTCAGTATTTATGTGACATGCCTAATACTGTTAATGTTTTGCACATTTCTTTTTCTGGATTCAACATATTCCTTCCCAAAGGATCTTTTGCACTATGTGGAGTCGCTGAAACATACAAGGTTTTTTAATTGATCTGATGCATTTGCATGATTGATTCTATTTAACAAAGATGATATCGTTAATAGAATAAACCAGAGACGTCGAGGTGCATCGCGTATTACCCTTGGATACCTTACTGGATGTGTAGCTTGCCTCTATGTAAGTATTTATGCATAATAACTATTCCTTGTTCTTTAATAAATTATTCATAATTTGCTTGTAATAGGTGTGGATGCTGGAGTAATGTTGCAAGGATATGGTCGTAAGTCGTAATCTTAGACCAAGAATAAGGAAATAGTCTAGCTCAATAAAATGTCTAACAAGACGATTGGTGTCCTTAACAAATGAACAGGTAATTCTACACATCATTTATATTATAAAAAATGTAAAAAATACATAAATTAGATGCATATTCATGTACATATACAGATCTCAATGCATCATGGGAAAACAGAAATAGTGAGAATCAGAGCTGATGAATATGTTTTTCCATTTGAGAAGTTTACAATGAATGGATTCTCGATACGAAAATCAAATATTATTATTGATACACCCATTCCCATGCCTGAAGATGATCCTTTGAAAAGAGGAAGAATAAAGAAAGATCAAAATTTTGATATGATCGAATGGAAGTGTTTAAAAAGCAATAAAGTAGAGGTGCCAAAAAGATTCAACGAAAATTGCAGTGAATATAAGGCAGAGATTGAAGTTCTCTCTAGGAAGGTATTAGAATTGGAAGATTTAGTGTTGAACAAAGAATTCTCAGAAATGCTTTCAGAAAAGAATGACATAATAAGGATGCTTGAGGATGAGAATAAAATTTTGTGTGCACTGCTGGAATCAAATGGGATTCAATGTAAAGAAAAGGACAAACAAAGTTCTGCAGATGAGCAAGTTAATTGCATGGACGATGCATCGATAGTAGACAACATTGAGAATAAAAATGAAATTGATGATCTTGCTACTAACAATACTTTCGATGGCGAAAAGGGACATTTTGACGTGCATGTTCCAGTTAAAAAATGAAATGACGATAACCAGATTGAGATTAATCATCATGGAAACGAGAGTGATGATATAAGGGAAAAGCCTATCATTAGTGATGAGATCATGAACATGAATATTGAACAAAAAAAGACTATGAAAAAGTTGATAATAGACGTGTGTATAATGATTGTCCAACCTTTGAACTGGGAATTGATCTTGAATTTGAACAAGCCAAGGAAATGGAGTGAACCATAGTGAAGAAGAGAAAAAAATAGAAATATGCTATCAGTCCAAGCTCAATGGCAAAGAGGGTTAAAGCAAAGAGCGAAGCACGTCGTATTGGAATTGAAAATACAACAGTAGGGAAGAAAATAAGGGTTACAAAGAAGAGCATCATTTTAAGTCGTATCATTGACAACGAAATAGAGGTTAGATCTAATTTTTTTGTTGAAGAAAAAACTTTTACATTCTAATACTAACAAAATCTATATCTAGTATCTGTGTGATCTGCCCATGAACTTTATTGGACACGACGACAGCTCTGAGGAGGTTAGATCAAGAATTCAGGAATTTTTGAGAGATCCAACAGACAAGTATTTATTTTTCTTTCTTGAACATTGAAAGCTTTTCTCGTATAATATGATAAACTAAAATATAATCATTCTTTTTTAGATTGAACGCAACTTATTTTTCGCCTTTAAGAAACTACTGCAAGGGACTGGAAATACATAACTTCTTGTACGGAAGGATGGTAGAGGATTCGGTATGTATCATTGAATTCTACATATTAAGAAAACTTCATCATTTTTATTTTCTAATGAATTAAATCTGTTTGCAGATTATTAAAACGTTTATGGATATATTAAGTCATCGGCATTGCAAAGACAACGAACCAGTTCCACATTTGATCACTCCATTGTACAAAATGGTGAGAAATATGATAAATTAAATATAGCTTATTTTAATTGAAGTGGTGTTTTATTTTATCTATATTTTTTCAGCAACACTTCGTCAACAATGTGGAAGCCAGTACAGATGACGACTTTGAGAATTTGGAAAGACTTTATGGCATCAAAGAAGAAAGAATGTTGGGAATTTTAAAGGTATTCACGGTAATACACACCAAAAATCAATGGCATCTTCTCGTGACAGATTTTGCGGTAAAAAACATTTCTCATTTAATTCCATGAGTGGAAACAAGCAACATAAAACGGACCTCTTCAAATGGGTAAGAAAAGAATTTGCTTAGGATATTTGAATTTCTATGTTGTATAAAATTAACACTATATAACAAAAAACACTTTCTTAATATGCAGGTTGGTTGGATATCAGAATATTTTAGCGCCAATATAGTGGGTGATTTCTTAATCCACTGGGAGACTCTATTTGTCAAAGATTGTCCACAACAACCTCCTCAAAGCCTCGACCTTGGTGTATACTTGATGAAGATGATGGAAGTACTTTGCGAAGAGAGTCCCCTGGATTTCAACTATGAAGATGTTCACAGGATTAGAGCAGAGATAGCCAACACGATCATATCTACTAGTCGTGTTGAGAATGCTAGCACACCTTAGTGTGTAATGATTAAACATTTTTTTGTTAGAAACGAATCAAATTGCGTTAGATATTAGGAATTTTTTGAGTTTTTTCACTAATATTTATATGATGTTTGTTTTGAAGACAATGTTAGGATGTTATATGTTTTACGAATGATATATGATATTATGTTAGGTCTATTACAATGTTAGATTACTAAGTGATTCTAAAATTTATGTTTGAATTGTTGTTTGCATTTATAAATGGTTGTTTTATAAAGTTGCAGCTAAGAAACCTTTCTTTAAATTTCTTGTCCACTGTTTAAGAAAAAATTCATCTGGTAAATGCTGACAATTTCTTATCTTCAAAACAGCTAAAATATGCTTACATGCATTGCCTTGGAATTCCATCTTCTTGCAAATGCATGATAACTTTGAAGTATTATTTGAAAGTAATACTTAAATGCCGTGTCCAGATTCACCAACCTGAGAGACTGAATATTAAGTTATCTCATCACATGCGCCAGTGATGATTTCATTCAACATCAAACTATCATTTTATTTTTTTTGAAATGTGTAGAAAATCCTTTTGGTATATAACATGGACAATTGCTTCTCCAATGCCCAATTGGTCCTCAGCTTTGGTGTCCGATTGACTATATCATTATCATTGTCATTCTCCTTCACTCTGATCCTTTGAAGTTGCAGCTAAGAAACATTTCACAGAATTTACATTTTATAACATAATGAACCGGATATTTATGTTTATGTTTATATTTATCCAATGAATTGATATTTATGTTTATGAATAGTGAAATATCATTAGGTTTATAACGATCGCTGAAAACATCATTAGGATTATGAATAATGAACCTGATAAAGATTGCTGAAAAATCCAGCAAACCATGTCTCCTTCCACAGAATTTACAGTTTACATGATGTTATGTTTCTGTTGTTTATGTATAACAAATAGATGAACATGATGAGAATTAACTTACCAAACATAGACACAACAACCATCTGAATAGCACACACAAACCATCATAACAAAGAACTTTATTAAGAGAAATATGATAGTTTCTGACAAAAGAGAACAAAGTTTTACAAATAATATGAAACGAACAATCCAACTCAACTCCATTAGAGCAGCAATCTTTGAATATTGAGTTTGGTATAATGTGCAGACATCATAATCATAGAAAATCTTCAAAAAATACTTCAAAATCTTCAAATGAGTGATTTCTTTAAAGATATTATATCTTGCTGTATAACATGTGGGAAAAAAACAACAAAGTATAAAAATCCGAGTAAATAATTAACAATAATGTACAAAGAAGTGATTAGATTCAATTACTTGAGTAATGAAGAGTTCAAAAACTTGTAAAACTCCTATGAAGAATCCTAATTGTGCATATTTGATACATCTTCGCTGCAAATATAACAAAATATCATTATCACCTACAATTGATATACCAAATTGCATAAGGAAAAAGATAAATACCTATCTGAGCCTGAATCAAGTTTATTGCTTGGGCAGTTCCATGAATCATGACCTGCGTTGAACTTTTTGCAAGATTTGCATTGTCTGCCCTTATTCCGTTTTGACTCATTAACGCTGATAATTCTGTTAGGCACACCTTTAGGTCTACCACCTCGACCACTTCCCATTGTTCTTGCTTTTTTGGGATCTCTAACGACATCATTCAAAGCAATTAATCTGGATTCAGGAATATGTCTATTATCAGTAGATTGATCTCGATATGAAGCTTGCAATTTAAGAATTTCTTTATCAATTCTTTCTAACTCCTTTTTTGCAAAAGAATTAATAGCATCACAATCCACTGATCTAGCGATAAAACTAGAGCATATTCTATTTAAAGTAGCTGCTCTGTCCTGCTGGACACTTCTCCCATAAACAGGATAATTACCAAATATCTTTAAATTTCTTGTCCACCGTTTCAAAATAAATTCATCTGGTAATTGTTGACAATTTCTTGTCTTCAAAACATCTAAAATACGCCTGCATGGAATGCCTTGAAATTCCATCTTCTTGCAAGTGCATGATATCTTTGAAGTATTGTTTGAAAGTAATACTTCAATATTGTGCTCAGTTTCACCAACCTGAGATACTGAATATTCAGTTATCTCATCACCTGCCCTAGTGATGATCGCATTCAACATCAAACTTTCATTTAATTCTTTTTGAAATATGTAGAAAATCCTTTTGGTATATAACATCGACAATTGCTTCTCCAATGCCCAAGTGGTCCTCAGCTTTGGTCTCCGATTGACTGTATCATTATCCATGTCATTCTTCTTCTCTCTGATCCTTTGAAGTGCTACATGAAACCTTGCTATAAACTCCAATAATGAATTCTGCTTGGTAACATGGCTCTGGAGGAAAGAATTCATGCTTTCACTTCGTTGAGTGCTCCTCATCCCATCAAAGAATGTCTCGTTAGTGTATATATCTATCCACTTATGCCTTATTGAAAACCTTTCATAAAGCCATTTGTTTTCTTTGAGACCAAATTGCTCAAGTATTGTATTCCATGTACTTTCAAAATATACTACACTTTTTCCATCCCATACAAGTTTACTACTAGACTTTAAAGCTTTATCAATATCTTTGGTACGTCCCAACTTCGACTTCAATTTGGTCATAATGTGCCACGTACGAAATTTATGGATTGTACTTGGAAGAGATAGAGTAATTGCAGCACAAATGGCTGGATCTTCGTCTAATAATGGAAATTGGATGCTTGCCCATGGCGTGAACAAAACTATCAAACAACCACACAAAGGATTCAACGGTTTCCCTGTTCAAGAAAACACTTCTAAAAAATAGTTTTGCCTTGGTGATTAATACAACAGAATGATCCAAAAATTAATTTAGACTCATTTCTTTTATATGTAGTATCAAATGATATTATATCTCCAAAAAGAGAGTAATCATGCCTTGAAACAGAATCAATCCATAAACAGTGAGTCAAGCAATTATCGTCATCCACCTTATAATAGAAGAAAAAATCCACCGTCATCTTTTGACATTCTGCAAAATGATCTAATAGCATTTGAGCATTTAAACCATTCTTGCTTTTCTTTTGATTTCTATAAAGATTATAAATATCCCTGACTATTCCACCTGTTGGACTATTGGCTATGCAATCATTGTACATGAAGGTAGATTGTTTCGAGGTAGATATATTTACATCTAACATAGACTTAACAAGCAACTTTGTCTCTTTCATAAACCTTTTGTTTGCCATGAGATACCTCTATTTATTTGGCGTTACTAACTCATGATTGTGTGAATCTATGAACCTGACCACAATCCAATCCAACTCTATTTGCCGTAAACTGATTTCCAACAATGCCTTGCAACCAGTTCGAACCCGTCCAACTCATCTCTCTTCCAAATCTAATATATCCCCTTCACTATCATCGTTGTAATTTGGAAACTTTGATTTTCTTTTGCAATTAGCTCTTGTGTGACCTTCTTTCCAGCAAAAAATCTTTTGAATACGACAATCTTTTACTTCGAACAATGGTCTATGCCATGACGAGTACGTCTTTCTAACATTGAACCCAGTCCTAGTTGCATACATTTCATAAAAATTATATGCATCTTCTAAGAACCAAATGTCATACCTACTTCGGGAACCTCTAAATTATCACACTGTTCTT
Organism: Ottelia alismoides; assembly: GCA_037367405.1. NCBI lineage: Eukaryota > Viridiplantae > Streptophyta > Magnoliopsida > Alismatales > Hydrocharitaceae > Ottelia > Ottelia alismoides. The sequence continues at coordinate 784,535 of JAZKJV010008379.1, read as the reverse complement.
CTGTAACCAATCTTGAGAAGCTATCTTGCGAATCTGAAATTTGAATAGAAATAGTATTAAATAAATGATACCAATTAATATAGAAAATGGAAAAACACTTCCAGTCCAACTTACAGTCCATTTTGTATTTCAGATGAATATATTAAACACAACAAATTCATTAATTTACTTTTACAATCCATTTAGTATATTTCTGGACCATAATAAAAAGGCCTACTATAACAGATTGTGTATTACAAAGACAATGTGTATTTTTGTTTGGCATTATTGTATTTCAGATGAATTAGTTAAGCAGATCACCTTCAGTAATGTACTCTTAAAATCTATTTAGTATAATAATATCCAGAAAAGTATATATGCATTTTTTTTGTATCGCAACCAATATATATTTGTATTATAGAAAATCAAATACATTTTTATCATAGTTTTCTATTTTGTTGCCTATGTTAAAGGTTTATGAGAAAGTAATGTATAATATAATCAACTTTAGTATATTTTTCTTCAAAATATTATTGCAGATGAATTACTTAATCATATCAATTTCAGAAATGTACTTTTAAAGTCTATTTGGTATATTAACATCAAGAAAAGTATATAGTATCATTTTTTTGTATTTCAAACAGTATATATTTGGATTAGATAAAATCAAATACACTAACAACAGATTTTGTATTTTATTGTCTATGTTAAAAGATTATGGAAAAATAATGTATACTATAATCAACTTTAGTAGATTTTGATTCACAAATGTATTACAGATGGATTAGTTAATAAGAAAATATACTTTTAATGTTAATTATATAAGATGAAATATGAATTGCTGAGAGAAAAAAGAAAATGAAGATAATAACCTGCATTGATCATAGCTTCGAATTCCTCTTGCTCTCTGGACATTTGACATATATCAATCTGAAAGCAAATCACAAAATAAAAATTTTGAAACTCAATACTGGAAAAGAAATCATATTTATTATATAAAATACCTCTGGTTAATCGATTTCTTCAGAATGTTGGAAAAGGAATCATATTTATTATATAAAATACCTCTGATTCATCGATTTCTTCATAATGATTCTGGAAAATAAGATCTTTAAACATGTCGTCTTCTTCACCCATTTCTTTAGAATAATTCTGGAAATAGTATCTCGAAAATAGCTCTGGGAAATGGTTGCACATTGGTATATTTGCAATCTTTTATGGAGCATAAAATCCGGAAACAGTTTCCATTAAAAAACATATTCCATTTTTAGATTTTTCAATACTCATATGATGAGCGGTTTTCATATTGGAAGGTGGTTTTCATATTAGACGTTGATGGAAAGGAGCTATGGATCCAACGAATGAGGTGGTTGGCCTTTCATATGGATGGAAGGACCAAGTCTCATTTGAAAAATATTATATATATATAGATATAGAGAGAGAGAGAGGGGGGGGAGGGAGCCTACTTTGTAAAGTAGGTAACCTTACCTATTTCACATCCAATTTTTGCAATTTTTTTTTGAAAAATACCACAGTGGATTTTCATAATTATATCCCTCTAATATGTCATTCAAATTTCATCAGAAAGGGAGACTCCTACGGCCTTCATCCAGAACATGTAAAATACATCAAATATGTGACCGTTAAAAAATGACTGTCTGGATGGAGGCCATAGAAGTCTCTGTTTCTGATTAAATTTGAATGATATATTAGAGGGATATAATTATGAAAATCCACTGTGGCATTTTTCAAAAAAAAAAAAAAATTGCAAAAATTGGATGTGAAGTAGGTAAGGTTACCTACTTCATAAAGTAGGCTCCCTCCCCCCCCCCCCTCTCTCTCTATATATAGGATATTTTTCAAATGATATTTGGTCCTTCCATCCATATGAGAGGCCAACCACCTCATTCGTTGGATCCGTAGCTCCTTTCCATCAACGTCTAATATGAAAACCACCTTCCAATATGAAAACCTCTCATCATATGAGTATCACAAAATCTAAAAATGGAATATGTTTTTTAACAGAAACAGAGACTCCTAGAGTCTCCATCCAAACATGGTCAATTTAAAAAATCCCCTGCGACCGTTAAAAAAATGACTTATGGATGGAGGGCCTAAGAGTCTCTGTTTCTGATGAAATTTTAATAGAAGGTTAGTGATGAATATACAAATTGTTATTTTTCAAAAAAATAAAAAAATGACAGAAAATAAGGGTGGGAGGAGCCCGTTGGCTCCTCCAAGGGAGCAATCTCATCTCTCTCTATGTGTGTGTGTGACAACAACCCGTAAGTGCTCCATAAACAAATGTTTATACATCCATTTCTATCTTCGCATCTTGTCTATTATATAGTCAGATTTCTATAACTCATATCATGTAGTGGCTATGGCAAACACAACATCGGCTCCTTCCTTTTTATGCAAATGTACATAACTTCCGCATTTACTCTAATATATATGTAAACCACTGTTTGTTTTTATGTGGTGCAGACTGAGATGGTGAAAGTGTATAGATCTTTTTAGGGTTTTTATCATCTGTGCCCCTCCGAGATATCGCAATTTCAGTTATGCCCCTATCTTTTTTGTAGTATCAGTTGTGCCCCTCATTTCTTTCTCCGTTATCACTTGTGCCCTTCCGTCAGATTGACCGTCAAAAAATTAAAATAACCATAGTTTATTCAAACCATGGTGTGGTTAAGAAGGGTATTATGGTCATAATTCTAGAGCGGAGCTCGAGGCCGCACCGTAGCTAGAGATCGAACTCCGGCGAGAGCTTCTCCTCGTCCGAGTGGTCGAAGTCGCTCTCCTGTCTCGGGGCGGAGCTCGAGGTTGCACCGTAGCTCAAGGTCGAACTCCGACGAGAGCTTCTCCTCCTGGAGTGGTCGAAGTCGCTCTCCTGTCCCGCAGGGGGAGGTGGTGTCCTAGGTGCGCAGGACAGTGCCGGGACAGGGGAGGGGTAGGTTGGGGCGGAGGGGACGCAGTGGGAGGTGCGAGCTGGGGGAGGAGGTGCGGGCTAGGGGAGGAGTTGCGGGCTGGGGGAGGAGGTGCGGCCTGGGCACGTGGGGCGGTGGGGGCAGGAGGCGTGGGGGAGGAGGAGGCGTGGGGAGGGGGAGGCAAGGGGACGGCACTGGCCGAGGAAGGGGTAGGCTGGGGCGGAGGGGCCGCAAGGGGAGGTGCGGGTTGGGGGAGGAGGTGCGGGCTGGGGAAGAGGTGCATCCTGGGCGCGTGGGGCGGTGGGGGCAGGAGGAGGCGCGGGGGAGGAGGCGTGGGTTGGGGGAGGCGAGGGGACAGCACGGGTCGGGGGAGGGGTAGGCTGGGGCGGAGGGGCCGCAGGGGGGGTGCGGCCTGGGCGCGGGGGGCGGTGGGTGTGGGGGGAGGTTGGGGCGGCAGGGAGGTCAGGGCGGAGGGGCGGCAGGGGGTGGGGCGACAACAGGTGGGAGAGGAAGAAGATGGGAGAGGAGGAGGAGGAAGAAGACAGAGGAGGAGGAGAAGGGAGCAAGAAGACTTTCCAGTCCTTTTTTTTAAATTTAATTCCATATGTGTCCTTGAAGTTAACGTATGTTTGCACTGTGGATGGACGGTCACTAACCTGAGGGGCACAAGTGATAGATTAGCAAGAAGTGATGGGCACAACTGATATTACCAAAAAGATAAGGGCATAACTGAAATTGCGATATCTCGGAGGGACACAAGTGATAAAAACCTATTTTTTTATAACAATATTGTTATAATAAGTTCCCATAATTATATTCAGTTTGGAATAAATTGCATGCACATACGTTATAACAACTACCCCTTTCTATGGTATGCACATTTTTAGGCAAGAACATGACAGTGTTATGCGAATAAAGATAAGAGATACACTTCAAGACCGTTGATCATGATAGGCGTGGACAATAACAACAATAATGATCAAATGGAGAACAGAATAGACAGGGGATTTTCGTATCCAACAATGGTAATGTGATTAAGGATAATAATCAATTCAAGATGTATAATTATCAACGTGCACTGATTCGCCATTATTGGAGGAAAATAAAATAAAATCAAATAATCAAGGAATACTCATTGTCGATGGATAGTTGTAACAATAAATACAAATAAAAAAGTAACGTATACTGTATCCGGGAGGAAAAGAAGTCGATACAAACAAAGGAATAACACATACCTATCAATGCGTTGCTCTAAAAAATCCTATGTGGCGACGACTCGGCCCCTTACTTGCTCGGATCCCTCCGTCTCTAACCTCCTCAGAGGATCTAGTCTCTTGTTGTTGCTCTAAAAAATCCTACTCGGTCCCTTACTTGCTCGGATCCCTCCGTCTCTAACCTCCTCAGAGGATCTAGTCTCTTGTTGTTAGCTCTGAAACCATAACATGGGTGAGATAAGTCTTGGTAGCAAAGGTTGAAGGCATAGTGGAGAAGTCCTTACTTTAATTTCCTGATCTAGTGGTGATGGTGCCTATTTTTAGAGTCAGTTAAGGGAGCACGCACAATCTCCCTCGTGTTCGAGACAGTTGGTGTACGTGACGAGAGGGAATCAATAACCCCCTTTCCCCTTTTCACGTTCCCTTGCAACCGTTCTCTCCTATTATTATTTTTATTTGTTTCCATTAGCCACACAATTTAACCCATGATAATATGTAATATTAATTAGTATCGATGAGGTTGTTACAGAAATTTCCCAAAGTAGCAACCTGTAACCGGCGCAACACGGAGAATGAGCAGCATGTGTAGAGGATATGATAACACTAGCAAACTCAACATAGAACTCGACTCACTGAATAACATGTTCTCACGGATTAAGATGGGTGCATACTTTGAATGACTGGCAGCATATGGACCTCTGCATCACAAAATCCAGCCTAGACCTCGGAAGGTATCACAGATAAGCAAGACCAGACTTCATCGATCTCTATATAAATTCAAGGGGAAACTTTTCACATCTCTACGCAAATACATTATTACATCCTTTTCCCTCAAATAAACTGGCAGTCCCCATTTTAAGGCATATCAACGCTTTGCTTTTTCCAAACTTGATTGATGCTGCAAAGAAAATCATTAATCATTCAAAAACAAAATTGTATTATCACATAAAACAATAAATATAGAGAAGAATAATCACCACCAGGTAGCATCACAACGGAAACTAAATCCAATACCTGTGTTAGAAAGGAAACACAACCGCGTATTAATCTGCAACTAAGAAGTCGACGTGCATATTCATATCTAAGAGATCCCCATCACATTCTTTGCTTTGTTTAGTCCCCTGAAGTAAATGATGCGGCGTATTAACCATTCGGGGCGTAAATTTTTTATAAATAGTTCTCCATGAATAAAAGCATCCATTTCTGAACTAGATATAACTGACCCCTGAGGGAAATCTGGCACCAACTCTTCCACGGCTTGAACGAGAATATTAGAGCTGATATCATCCAACCTCTCAGACTCTTCTGGCCCTGCAGATATAGCAATCACAAAAAGGAGGCATTCAAGCCCCACGAACAAGATGATCACAAACATCAAAGAAAAGGTTGACAAAGCATTTCTGTCAGTGTATTTGTTCAACAAACCTATTGTCTGCAATCTCTCAAGAACACGGTCGATGAGTCTGCGGGCAAGCAAACTTGTGTCATCGCAGAGGGGTTGAATGCTGTTGTATGAACCATGCTCAAGGGAAGCCGAAAACCGAGATTCTGATTGAAAGGATTGACTGTCTTTCGATCCTGTGTTATCCCCACACCCCAGCTTACCACCAATTGAAGCAGATGTACTCCTAAACATAATCGGTTGAAGTCGTGGAGCAGCCGACGGGCTCTGAATCCCCCCATTCCTTCTCTAACAGAACCCAAATGTTTCGTGTCTTTGTCGATAATTATGTCATCTTCAATGTCATTAGTGTCATCATCATCATCATCACTCTCAAGACTCATGCAGGCATCTAGGACTTCCTGATCTGTGTCCTCTGGGAAAGAATCCCATAGAATTTGCTTGAGCTGACTGCTGACATTCATCACTTGTTCCACTTCTTCATCGGTTGATGTCTTGGCGAAGTCAAGCCGACGTCTGGACTTTCTGTTGATGAATGAAGGTGCATTAAAAAATGACACTGGGACATCAATCTCGTCGCACTCATAAAGATATTCCAGCAGATACTTGACCACTGCAGAGCGAAAAGTCTTCAATGGGAGTTTTCCAACTGGGTCCATCAAATCTCTTAACCTTTTCAACTCGCCGGTTTTAACTTTTGGGGTGGACCAGATCGCCATCAGGATATCGTTTTGCAGTTCTACAACTTCAGGGGTAAATGGAAAGAATTCTGTAGATGGCATACCTGGTTGCCTCTCCTTTACCTTTAGGGTCAAACTCACAACGGACAGTGCTTTGGCAAGAGGTCTTGGCAACTCATCCCCCTTCTCAAGTGAGAGATGCTTATATTTCATGGTCAACCTGTTGATCAATGGATCCCTCTTACAAGTTATAAATATAGGTAACTGTGGTATGACTGTCTCACCATCAAATTTTCTATCCATTGCAATCAAAGCTTGAGTAGGCATGTCATCAAGTTTCTTCATGTTATTCTCAATAGTTGACAAAAGAGGGGCAGTCACTGGGGTTATAATTTTCATCTGCTTCCGGAAACTAAAAGGATCTCTGAAAATTCGAGAAAAATCTTTTATAATTTTAAGTTGCCCCTCATCTTTAGACTGCAAAAACATTTCTGGGAGAATTCCCAAAATAGCTCTTTTCATTGCTCCTCTAGTTGTCGAGCACATATTATTATTTCCAGTGACAGCTCGGGCGACATGCTCAAGAACATCACTTTTCAAATGCTTTAGTGCAGACGACAAAGTTTTTACAAAGACTGCAGGTTGTAAAGTCAGAATTGGATCAAATAGGTTTAGGTAGTCTGCCACAACATGGTAACTTTGTTGAGTGCCAGCCATTGGTGTGGTCATTGTCTCTATAGATGCTTTTACTTTCTGAAATGAAACCTAAATTGCATAAATAAATGACGTTAAAATCCAACGACATAAACCGATGAATATTTCAGGAGGGAAGAATGGAAGGTGGATGAATGCATTCTATGGAGATGCACATAAAAAGAAATTGCTTTTGGCAATACAAATACCATAGGCAAAGTGGATTTTTGCCACTTGAGAATAAAAAAAGGTATTGATGTAATGTTTCCTTGTTTCATAACTAGTATTATTTCAGTCTTGAGTCAAACCAGGAGGAGATAGCAGAAAAAGAAACAAGCATATCAATAACTTGTGTGTTGCCGTGTTATGGTAGGATTACGTTGAAGATGGATCCAGGTTTAAATAAATACCACTATATCAGCTTAACCAAAGGTTACTGATTAGAATACTTATCTCAGAGTTGTATGTGTGTAAATTTGATAAGTATGCACGTAAATTTGATTAAAAGTATTTGATTTAGTAGATTTGCAGACTTGAGATAAGTACACCATTCGAGTTGATTACACCACTACAAGATGACCAATATATTGACATTTGACACACTCCCAAATACGTGAGGTCAAAACAATAAATATTAATATTTTTTTGGATCTCATGACTCTGTGTTGTAAGCGTGTATGATCCATGTTTTTATACGGATTCCATATATTTACAGTTTATATATAAGACCACTTGTATCGGGAGTGGCTTTAAACCGCTTAAAAATTAGGATAGTTACTGCAAATGTCATCTATAATCTTTTGTAACATTTTGACGTTGTACAAAGACCTATACAGGTTACGGGTGAATCTTGTAAACTACTTTTATATTTGACCCCAGGGTCTGATGGCATGAACCATTGTTATTTTCTGCTCAAAAGAATCCCATGTCTGATTTATAGCCGAAATCTGTTGACTCTAGCCAATCGGGATTCCAAGTTGCGCTTTTCTTTCTTCAATAGTTAACTGATTATGTGCAGCCTCCTATCTGGGTTTTTCAAATTTGTAAAAAAGAAAATGGTGTTCATGGTAGGTGTGCATGAAAACAACTCCATTAAAATCATACTAAAAGATACATGTTGGCCCATGATTCAACAAGAATGAGCACTGGCACCACAATATTCTCAACATAATGCCTCTCCTCTCAAAAAACAAGTCTTGCAAGCTAGATGCCCCACAGGATAGCTAGAGGCTTGCTCTGTCAGCTCTCAATCAAGTCCAAGTATGTGTTGGCCCCGAATTCTTCTAGAACTGCTCCACATTGTCAGGCTCCCTCCAGAGACTCTCCCCCAAACAAACCCCTCGATATAGCACTGAAAGAACAGATAGTCAAAGTCCTCATGCTCTGTGCCACACAAAAGGGCCAACGATGACGTATTTGGGGGAAAACATGCTCTGAATGATCTCAATGAGCCTCCTCCTAAAGAGACAAATAGAAATCATCACCCTGAATACCGTTCAACTCCAGAGCCTGGACTCCTTTGTCATAGGCCCATAACCAGGTTCCAGCACAGTTTGGAATGTCAGAACCGTATATGCTTCCTTGACTAAGTTCACATTGTCATGGTCTGAAATACCACCATTAATAAGGCTCAATACCTATACATCGCTCACGACACTAGTAGAAGACCAGCATTCAAGAGTGCCTATATGCTCATAGACAAAGCAAACAATCTTAAAAATCCGCAACACAAAACACCCTGCTCATCCTGTCATCGAGGCAGAATTGGAAGCCCTCATCGATTCCCCATCACCGATCTTACAAATGGTGCCATAGCCATTATCTGTCAGAGCATGGAGTAGACACTTCCAAAAGTTGGAGGGCAGGCTCACATTTAATTTTCCCACCTCCAGTCTAGCAGTCATACTGTAGATGTGCAACAAACAACACAGTATGCCATCCTTGTATCCCCAAATACACTTCACCTACTTCAGAAGGAGAGCTTTGTACATTTCTCGTATATGTTGGATCCCAAAGCCATCCTCATCAAACCGATGTGCTTTTGCGTCTAATATGGATCTATATGTATCCAATCCAGTAACCGTTCTATATAGATTTTGATATATGTACATGTATCCGATTTAAACTAAATACAAATACGGTCTATTATGAAGTTGTGGAGAGAAAATAATACATTGCATTATAAGAGAGCTCGGGTGCTCTCTTACATAGAGAGAACTCTCGTTGGGAAAATTACTTAATAGATACAAAAAGAAATAAAATACATGAAAAGGTGAAAGATAGACAATATCTCAACACCCCCCCCTCCCCCCATCAAGATGGAGCATAGATATCTATCAAGCTTAATCTTAAAACAACACTTCTGAAATGATCCTCTGGCTAAGGCCTTGGCGAACACATTTGCTATTCGTTCCTCTGAGCTGACGTGGGAGCAAGGTTCGAAAAAGTGAAAGGCGGAACGAGGCGTACCCTCGAGGCTGTCGAGGCGTAAGCCTCAGTTTGTATAGAAAAATACTTATAAAAAATATAATAAATATATGTATTGATGAACTTATCTAAACTGACATGCATATAATATATAACATTGTAATATATGATGAAATTATGAAGATAAGAACGTGAAAGAAGGGATATGTAAATTTAAGAAATTTATCTATTAAATTTCTACCCATTAAAAATAGAATCATTGGCTATAATTGTCACTAAAGCATCAAAGATAACATATTTTTTCCTTAAAATATTGTGGTGCATAAAAAATTATGATTAGATGTACTTGTTATATGACTAATATAAAAAATATGACAACATTGACATGTATTGAGTACAATACCACGAGAGGTCTTCAGGTACCTTAGAATCATATGAACTGCATTCATATGTGTATGTCTATGCTACTCCATGAATTGACTAACTCTGCCCACTTTAAAGGATATGTCTGGCTTGGTGATAATCACATATAGGAGGTTTCCAACGAACTCTATGTACCGTCTCTTGTCCACATCCTTTGTATCATCATCATTTAATTTCATACTAGGGTTCATGGGAGTAGTGGCATGCTTGCAATATGCCATGCATGTCTCATAGAGAATATCGGTTACATACTTCCTCTGGGTCATAACAAGATCCCGTTGTATCCTGGAAAACTCAAGCCCAACGAAGTAACGTAAATCATTAAGGTCCTGTGTGACAAACTACCGCCCAAGGAAATCCTTAGCTCCACGGATACTCTGTACACCATCCCATGTAACAATGATATCATCAAAATAGAGCGGTATAGCAGTTGTACCTCTCTAAGTCCTCTGAATGATCAGTAAATGATCTACAGTCGATGTCATGAACTGATATTGCTCTATCAAGTTAGAGAGCTTCTAAAATCATGCTTTAGAGCTCTATTTAAGGTCATAGATAGCTTTATGAAGTCTACAAATCATTTGACACACTCCCACTAAGCAGCGAACCCTAGTGATTACTACATGTAGACTCCCTCATACTAAATAAAAGTATTTTTCACATCAAGTTGGGATAAGGACCAATCATGTGCCACTGCAACTAAGAAAAGGATCCAAAGTGTAGAATGACAGGCCAAGAGAGAGAAAGCATCATGATAGTCTGCCCCATACTAAGGCCCTAAATGTCGGTTTCGATCACCATTTCAGTGACCGATCGAAATGGAATTTCGGTCGAATTTTGGTCGAAATTCGATTGAAATTTTGGTCATTTCAGTCATTTTTTGTACTAAGACCCCCATATTTCAGTCATTTCATCTATTTCGATCGAATTTCGATTTTGACAGGATATCGATATTCGATAGAAATTCCAACGAATTTTGCTGAAATTTGAGGTCATGTCCCATAAGTCCGGGTGAACCTAGAGCCACAAGCATCGCCTTGTAACGATCAACACTGCCATCTGCTCAATGTTTTACTGTGAAAACCCATCTGTATCCCACCATAGATGCACTTGCAGGAGTTTAGGGCTCTATGTACCATGAGACTGTAATGCAACCATCTCCTCCTCCATGGCAAGACGCCACTAATTGTCCCGCATTGCCTTCGATATGTTCGTGGAATCTATACGACTGGCATACCCACGACAAACCTCCTAAAAAATCTTCTGAAAGATATAGAGATGAGCTGCAAGAGGATGCATAACACATGTACACCTCCGTTTCTGCAATGCGATGGACACATCAAGGTCACATGCAGTGTTGCAGAAGTCGATATTCGGTATTCAATCGGAGGGGTCACTGAATAGAGAATAATCATATTCGGAAGACTATTCGGAATACTCGATTTTATATTTTTAATTATTTTTAATTTAAAAATTATGTTTAATACATATATTCTTATTTATGTATACATATATTATCATCAATTAAAAAGAATCCGAGATAAAAGTATCCATTAACAACATACATATACAAAGCTTTGACATTTTTTATAATATCATGACAAATGGTAATTCTTAAAATTTAAAAAATAAAAAATCCAGCAGTTCACTATCAATCGGTCGAATAGTCGGCCAGTCAGATCGACTATTTGTTTAGGTCGACTATTGGCCAAATGGAGGTTATTCATTCAGGGACCCCCCACACCTAATAATCAGCCTAGTCAACCAACTATTGCAACACTAGCCGCATGTGTTCTTCCCAACCAGTAAACTAGCCTCCTGAGAAGGCATCTGCCCGCCATGTAGAATAACATGCTGCATGGACAAATCACCAGTGCCATCAGTAGCAACAATGTGCTCAAAATATACATGGGGAATGATGGATAATAGGGAAGGCCCATGAGAAGGGGGAACTTCGGAAGGCTTGCGAACATAGAAACGTGGCAACAACTGAACCAACGTAATAGGAGACGATGGTAGAGGAGCCATATGCGCTAGTGGAATTAGTAGAGTTGGTGGAGGTGCTGGTGTAGCTAGAGGTGGGGGTGGAATAAGAGGAGGCACATATACCTCCCCTTCAAAGTCAGACCGAGTCAACATGTCACCTAACAGAGAGAAAAACATGACAGACTCAAAAAAGCGACATCAAAACTGATGTAGTACTTTCGTTTAACATAGTCGAAGCAACGATACCCTTTCTGCGTGTGAGAGTAGCCTACAATGACACACTTGACAACTCTAGGGGAGAGCTTGTCAGGCCAGGAGTTAGGTGGTGAACAAATGTCACATAGCCAAAAACACATGGCATAAGGGAGAATAGTTCCTTCTCGGGAAACACAATCGAGAAAGGAACCTTCTCTCCAAAAACTAAGGACGACATGCAGTTTACCTAGTAATGAGCAGTGAGAACCACATCACCCAGAAAGAATGGGGAGCACGACTCTGAATTAGGAAGGTCCTGGTTACATAAGTGATGGTGTTTGTCACTGTTTTGTTGAGAAGTGTATGCGTCGAGATATTTTTATGTTTCCAATATTGTGTATTTATTTTTTATTTATGTGTTATTCAGTCTGTAATTTACCCATTAGGACTCTCCTCTATATAAGAGAGCCATAGGGTCTCATAGATGTATATAGATTTATTTTTCCTCAAATATGGTATCATAGAAACAGTCCTAGATCGGAGTTCTCATACCCAAAACTCTAACCCTACCACCCATCCACGTCGTCGTTGCCTATCTGCAACAGTTGCCATTGTAACAATCGTCGCCGCCACGATAACCACCGTTACAACAATAGCTGATGGATTTCTGATTGATAGATCATCCTTTCCTACCCTAGGACTCCCCTCATATTGATGGGGATGGTTGCATCTTGAGTCTACACGTGGAATCAATTCCCTTCATCTCCGTGTAAACAAGTTTTCCTTGGTCTATTTGTTCCAGTCTTTGAATTCAGCATCATGTTGGAAAACAAGGTTGATACTTCCTCCACATGCGCATTCCGATGTCCTGGCCAATCATTAAGATGGATGGAACGAATTACAAACTATAGACAATGCAATTCATGAGCTTAATGTAGGTTGCTGGTAAGAAGCGTATACCTTACCTAAGAGGAGCCGGCTAACAAGACTATGATAAATGCCTCATGGGAGGCCGATGATGTGTATACACTCATCTGGTTGACCGGTACATTGACGATGGAGATTGCCAATGATGTTTTGTATCAGCCCACAACCAAGGCAATATGGGATATTCTTGGTGCTACATATTCACAAGCAAGAAACAAGATGAAGATCTTGCAGTTGCAACATTATATATTCACCATTAAGAAGAATGAACAACCCATGCATTCTCTATGTACATCTCTCCTAGGCATGTTCGAGAAGCTTCATAGCTTCATGCCCCTTACAGGATGCCACGATGGTTGGTGTTTTCTTAGCGGCTCTTGATCCAGAATATGAAAATATTCGATCACAGATCCTGACAGATGCTACTATTCCTCCCATGGAAGCAGTATACCATTGTCTTAGCAAGATCATTGTTCCCTCGTCAACTTAATTACAGACCTCCTCTGCGATGGTAGTATCCCTTGGTAGAGGAGGTATTTCACAACATAGGGGTCAAAGGCCATGTGGCCAAGAAGGTGGTCTTGGTCCTCGTCCGCCCTGCACCTACAACCATCGTCTTGGGTACTCTGAGGATATATGCTACTCTAAGCATGGTTTTCCAGACTCTGCTCGTGTTTCTGAGCAGAGTGAGATACATGTTGTGCCTACTTCTGACCATAGATTTGATGATCTTGTCTCTCGCCTGAGAGAAATCATGTTTCCCATTGCGCCTTCCGAACTCTCGAGCAATTTAGATGTGGCTGCTTCTGCCTCGACTAGTACCTCAGGTAGTGCTTATGCTCTCACCAATTGTAGTAGGGGTGATCTTATGTAATGAATTATGGATTCCGACGCCTCTCATTATTTCTGTGGAGATAGAGACAAATTTGCATCATACAGACATATAACGCTTGGTAAATTCGTGATCACAACAGGCGAGACTCATTCTCCCATTACTGGACATGGGGGATCAGTTTGACGCTATCCATGCATCTTCAGAATGTGCTTCATGCACCTGACTTTACCATGAATTTATTGTCTATAAATCTGATTACTAAAGATTTACATTGCCGAGCTATTTTGATCCATCTTCCTTTATGTTTTGGGACATACTCATAAGTAGAGTGATTAGATGTGGTCGTGAGAAACAAGGCCTATATCGACTGATCCATACTCCTCATGCCGATGCTTCATTTGGTTCTACAATATCAGACTCTTCCTTTATGTGGCATTTCCCTTTTGGCCATCTGCCCCTTCAGAAGATGTGTCATGTGCTTCCTCAGATTTCTCCTCATTCTACTTTCCAGTGTGAAACTTGTCAACTAGGAATGCACCATCGATCCTTATTCCTGAGTCGTCAGGGTTGTAATAATAGTCCTTTTGAGTTGATTCATCTGGATATCTGGGGTCCAACTCGTGTTCCCGACCATCAAGGACACATATTCTATCTTGTTGCAGTCGATGATTTTTCTATATTCTATCTAAAGCTGGGAATGTAATCTAATCATTCATCAATGAAATAAAGAATCTTTTCTGCTACTGTCAAATCTGTTCACAGTGAGAATGCATTGGAGTTCTGTACCCACAACTTTCACAATTCCTTCGATCGTGTAGTATTCTACATCAGATGCCATGTGCCTACACGTCCCAATAGAACGGTGTTACTAAACGCAAACACCATCGTCTACTTGATGTCACACATACTCTTTTGATTCAGACTCCTCACTCCTATTGAGGTGACGTTCTCACCGCATGTTATCTTGTGAATCGTATGTCTTCTACTGTCTTGGATGAGAAGATTACTTTCACAATTGTGTTTCCCGAGAAGGAACTGTTCTCTCTCACTCATAGTGAGTCCGACTGTGTTGCATTTGTACATCAATTATTACCTGGACTTGACAAACTTGCCCCTAGAGTTGTCAAGTATGTTTTTGTTGGATATTCCAATACACAGGAGAGATATCACTGCTACGATCCTCTTTGTAGGAAGTATTACGTCAGTGTTGATGTCACCTTATTTGAGTATGTGATGTACTTCTCCCCCACAGGTGATAAGTTCACTCCATCAGATTCTGGAGAGGAGGTTTACATTTCACCACTTACTACAATACCACCTACAGTTCCTCCTCCACCACCACCACCTCCTTCCAGTCCCATATTCCGGTTCTTTCCACGTGTCTACGTCCATAAGTTATCTACTGCTCATGGGCATCTCTAATCATCCAGCATGCCACAGGTATGTTCCGATCTCAATATTTCTAGTAGCGACAATAATGGGTTGTCTCTACAACATGCTACAGTACAGGATGAACATGTTCCTTGCCAGGAGGCCAGTGGGCATTTCGAGGTGATCTTGGATGATCTTGAGGTGCCTATTGCGCTCAAGAAGCAAAGGCGTGCATGTGCTTCACATCCTCTCTGCTTTAATTATTTCTTTGGATCACTTGTCTGCAGATTTCAGAAATTTTGTTGTTAGCTTATCTTCCATAGAAAATCCACGGTCCTATCAGGAGGCTATGCGAGACAATTAGTGGCGTCTTGCAATAGGAGGAAATGGCTACGTTATAGTCCCATGGAATGTGGAGTCTAGTCCCAGCTCCCCATGGGGCATCAATTGTCAGTTGGAAATGGGTGTTCATTGTTAAACACCGAGTAGATGATATAGTAGATCGTTACAAGGTGATGTTGGTTGCGTGAGGGTTCACTCATACATATGGGGTGGACTATCGGGATACATTCTTCCCGGTGGCTCGTTATTCTATACTTCAGACTCTTCTTCCTATTGTTATGATGCGAGATTGGCAATTGTGCCAGCTTGATGTCAAGAATGCATTTCTCTATGGTGATCTCCAGGAGGAAGTCTATATGTAGCAACCGTCAGTATTTATTGCTGACGAGGAGTATCAACATGTTTGTAGACCTCACGAGGTTTTTTATAACAAAATTTCTTTTGAAAAACCTAATTTTTTATATTATTTAAATATTCATTCTAAACCCTCATATTACCTCCATGAGTTCGACCTTGGAACTTACCCAAGTAAAATAAATAATCTGATTGGATTGAGACTTGATATCATTTCTTGGTGCAGTCATTTTTTATTAATCATGTATTACCTTACTACAATAAAAATGACAAATTAATAACGGCATTTCAGGGTTCATCACTGACTCGTGGCAGTTCCTCCATCATCCCATCAACTTCAAATTCTTAAAGAAACAACATAGCCTCACAAGATCATCAAAGAATTGGTCCAATATAAAAGATTCAAAGCCTAGGATCCAAGTATTGGTTCAAACATCAAAACAACTCTAAAACATCAACATCTATGCTTCCTAATGTTAAGTGCAACGTCGATACTTCAAAACTTGGTAAGTATATCAATAGCCAATTGACTCAATCCACATCAAGGACTACACGTACAACCATTTCATGAAGAGTACGGCATACGATAATGGCCTGATCATCACCCAAAGTTCTAGCATCACATTATAGAACTAGAATAGAATATAGCTGGAAAAACATCCTTTCATATGTGCAATCTCTCTACGCACTTTAACGACAACACTATGTTTAATAGCTCATAGACCTTTGATGAGCGTACCGCTAGATAGTGGGATTGGATTCAAATAGCGTTAGGATGTAGGGTCCTACGAGTGCGAGAGAGAAAATATTTGGGGAGTTTTACCAAATTCTATATATAGAAAGGGAGGAGGTACGTCTTAGAGAGGATCAAATGGTGAAGCCTTCTCCCACCATAAGTAGGGACGGCTACTTGGATTCTTGCTCAAATAAATCTTAAAGAGGATATTCCTCCAAAAATAAAAGATAGGAAATATGAATCACAGGACCCACACAATCTTTTGGGCTTCCCCAAGGATGATGTTCTTGAAATGGTAACAAGACAATTATCTTTAAATCTTTTAACTATTGAAGACTAACCTTAATCGTGAAATCCCCTTATTCAAGAATTACACAAAAAGAAGAAGAACTCCATTCCCTTGTAGCATTATGGGATTTTCCCGTATGTTAGATGGAAAACATGTGGTGGGTAGATGGAGGAGGTCCATTGAATGAGTTTGAGCCTTTTTCTTGATCCAACAATCTCTCATCCTCCCATTGTAGTTCCCTAAGATTATGGCCACATGTACCACCAAGATTGATGGGATGTGGTTGCAAGTGGTGGGATGAGGAGAAGATGTTATCTGATGCAAGCATGGAGTGGGGATTTTGGAGAATTAGGATTTTCTATCCATTAAGATTTTCCAAAGTCCATCATCAATTTCTATTTTCATTAAATAAATTGATAATGATTATAATAGGGATCAATTAATGTTTGTTATGTAGTCAGTTTGAATTTTTATTTGGAGAGTGCCACCACCTTTATCCCCCCTTCCCCCAATAATTTCTAGGATTCTCTTGTCAACCATGTTTCTCCCTCATCCAACAAGCCTCGTTGTGCTCTTATTTCTGTTCACATCCTTCTTCGATTATCCGCCTACATGAAGTAGTATCAATTGAAGCAAGTATTGATTAGGAAATTAGAGTTTCCTGTCAATTGTAGATTTTATTTTTGTTACACAAATTGAGATAAATTTAGGATCTCAAGATGTTAGGATATTTTTAATCAATTTCTTATATTAGAGTTATTTTAAGAGTTGATTAGGGTTTGTTATGTGGCTAGCTTTTCTCTATTTAAGACCCCTCCCTATATAAAAGGGGTTAATGGGTCATGTGTTGGAGCAAGTCATAAGATTATGGATTGATTTTTTGTTTGGAGAGTGCCTCCATATTTATTGTCCGTCCCTCCCTCTTATTTTCTAGGGTTCCATCTCTCATCTATGTTCCTTTCTCATCATGCAAGCCTCTTCGCACCAATTTTCTCATCTCTCTTCACCCTTCGTTTTTCCAATTGCATCAAGTGGTATCAGACCACGGCTTCAGAATCATTCGCATATTCAATGATTTTACAGGGTACAACATAAAGAAGGAAGAAAAATTCCTTTGTTCATCCTCATATCAACATAACTTTCGACATTCAACATCTTATTGAACAACCACAATTCTTATTCTAAGTTCGAGGTTTGTTTTTGAACATTCATGAATCACTTCATGATACATTGATTACAATGGAGAAAAGAGAGACAAGTGAATTACATGTTTATTCCATAGGACTAAAGTTTCTTATGTAGCGTGAAACCCTAGAGAGCAAAATCAAGAAGAATTACATAGATACCCTTGAGGGTTTACAAGAAATAAATGATACGCGCCCAATAATACAATAAATGTAACACTCCCCCTCAAGCTAGAGCATATTTGTCGATCATGCCCAACTTTGAGATAAGCCAAGAAACGTGTCTCTTAGGTCGTGCCTTTGTGAGCATATTCACAAGTTAAAGATCAATAGAAATATATGGAGTGTTGATCTTCCATTCCCGCACGACATCTCAAATAAAATTATAGACAACTTCAATATGCTTGGGTTGCTCATGGAAAATTGGATTGTCGACATGGCAGTATATGTGGTAGATTTATTATCACAACACAATGAAACCGGAGTAGTAGTAAGGAGACCAATTTCTACCAAGGAGACTAGCAGATAATCTCACGTGGAACGGGTTGTTACCCTATATTTAGCTTATGCATTTAACCTGGACACAATTGTCTGCTTCTTGTTACGCCACGTAACAAGGTTCCCTCCAACGAACATTGCATATAAAGTAGGAGATCATTTGTCTTAAGGAGAACTGGCATAATATGCATCAGCATAAGAAACGAAGTTGGTGTGGCCAATGGCCTTGTAGAATAAACCATACTGTGGGGACTCGTTCAGATATCGAAGTATCAGGAGAACCTCTTGTCAATGTATGTAACATGGTCTCTCCATGGGTTGGCCTGTTTTACTAATAACATATGATATATTAAGCCTAGTAACAGTAAGATAGAGTAGTTTACCTACTAGGATTTTGTATTGTGTAGGATCCTTAAACTCAGGATCAGTAAAGATGGTACACCTCTATGCCTTTGCTGATATGCCAGATGGCTTGCATCTAAGCAAACATGCCTCTGTAAGAATGACCATATAATGCGTTCATTGCGATATGTGTATCCCTTCTACATTGTGCATCACCTCTATGCCTAGAAAATAGGGGGATCTAACCAAGGTCATTGGTAACAAATACCTTCTGGAGGAAGGCCTTGGTATCGCCAATACCTGCCTTGTCATCACCATTTACCATCATATCATTAGCATAGACAGCCAGTATCACGATGCCAATAGGTCCTTGTTTGACAAAAACATAGTGAAATGTCATCATGTGAAAATCAAGAAAGCCAATTTCAGTGGCGAGTCTATCAAACCAAGCTTGTAGACTATGTTTAGACCATATATGGTCTTACAGAGTCGACATACATACTCCCTCTCGACAGGGTACCCAGGAAGTTGCACCATGTAAACCATTTCCTCAATATTACTATATAGGAAGTATTTTCTCATCAAGCTAGAATATGGGACAGTTCTTGTTGAGTGCAACTGAAAGAATAGTGTGAATCATACATAGCTCCCAAAGAATGTCTCAAAGTAATCTACACCATAGGTTTGAGTAAAAAACCTTGGCCACAAGTCCAACCTTCAATCTAGTAATCGTACAATCTGGAGAATGTTTGGTCATGAGCATGGTTTGAAAAGATGTGCCTCAAGGCGCAAAGGTGCTCGAGGCAAACGGGCAGAGCCAAAGAGCCTCGAGGTGACTACCTCGGACCTCCAAGCAAAGGTGAGCATCTCGGATGCCCGAGGTCATCGAAACAAGGCAAGGCGGGAAAGGAAGAATTGCTGGACTTGTAAGCCCTTGGCGGCCTGTTAACACAATAAAAGTAGTTATTTTATCATGTATATCTGAAATGAAATGAATAAAAAACCGTGAATGCAGTTTACTATTAAGGTTCTTTGTACAATTAGGGTTGTGTACAATGGCCCTATTGAATACCATGCAGCTGGAAGGATACATCTGACTTCAAACATGTGATATTATATAAAGATCTCATGTCTGAGAAAGAGATGGCATTTTTTCTCTGTAGACTGAATTACAACCGACTTCTTGATGTAGGTCCTTTGCATAGGAGTAGAGATCAGAAGTGTTGGAACAATCAAGTCAAAGAGTTGGCTTGATGAGTCGAGATAAATTAAGACCTGAATTGTAACTGTCACAATCAGACACACATCCTTTGACCTAAGATAAATATGTATCTATATGCCTGAGTATGCACATTTGACTGACCAATATATTGGTAACCTATCCAAGGTCCATATACTAGCGCGTTGGTAAGCACATTAAGACATATAAGATGTATGATCTCTCAAAGGAATCATTCATGCTTATAATTGATGAACCAAGAGACAGAGTTCACTCATGAGATAATTTGGGTTTAAAATGAATTCCATGCACGATCGTCTTGTTTATGAAATAAGACACGAATTTGAGATACTAATATAAGCTTTTGGAAAGTATATGATTAATATTGTCGTTAAAATATCAAATGAAAAATCTATTGATTTATTCTAAAGACAATGAAACTAGGATTTGAACTTTGGATATACCAAAGTTTTTCCAGTGCGAAGGATAAATGGGTATTGGGAATACTTAGGGTTAACTCTATCATAATAGATCATCTACCATGACACTTCCATTTCAAGGGAGTGATGTAACATGATGGATTTTAGTGGATCCATTTAGTTTGATAATTTGAGAATTAATTGGATTAAATCTCAATTCATTTGAATTCGATTTTCAATTCCAATTCCAATTTCAATGTTCGAATGTTGGAAATAGAAATGGTCATGGAAATGGAAATATATAAGCTTTTTGAGCTCATTTCTAAGCTCAAAATGGTTTGGACTTCGATTAGAAATGGCCAAGGAAGATAGGTTCAGCTTGCCGATACTTTCTTGAGCTCACAGAGAGTGGATTGTGTTTCATTGAGCTCATTTAGAGTGTTGAAGTGTTCCACTCAAGCCCAATTGATAAGAGTGTATCAATTTCAAGCTAAAAATGATATAAACCCTGAAATTGGATTGATATCTGTATTTCAAGTCACTATGCATGGATAGTATGATCTCCCCAACATGATCTCCAAGTATCTGCATGTATATCTCATGAATTCTAATTCGATTAGGACTCATACTTAAAGATGTCAATGTTATAATAATTGTTATTTTTATTTTTTCATAAGGGTATTTTTGTGTTTGATTCACAAAATATATTTCAGTAATTAATGTGAATGACCATTCACATTATTAATATTTATATTAATATAATTCATGTAAATAATATATATGTAAATATGATTTGCATAATATTTCCAATGCATGAAATTATATGTGAATTTGGTTCACAATAATTCCATAAATGTAAATTGGATTTACATTTTTTGTGCTTGTGAATATGATTCATAAGCTATAGGGATGATTTATATAATTTCTCCAATAACGATGATGTGATTATCAAGATAATTGATTGATAAATAAAAGACAACATGACTATATTTAGTCAAGATGGGGTGTGTACAATAATTGTACACATGGTGTCATTACATTGAGTCCTAATGAGAATAAGGCTCTTAATATTGTTGCATTATTTATTGATTAATTAATAAATAAATCAGCAACAATCTCGTTATATATATGGCATGTGTTGGGAGTGTGTTGACATATTACGCCATTACAAAGAGTCCTTGAATTGAACTTTTTCTTGATTTGCTTCTTGATTTATTACTAAAATTAATTGGAGATAAATAAGGAGATAATTGTATTATTGAACAAGGAATTGGTATTGAGCCTTGATAGACAATCCAAGGGTCATCATTGCACGCACCTACTTGAAGAGAAGACTCTTCAATAGGCGTGTACAATGTGTATAAAAGGAGAGTAAGACTCTTTTATTCACTTGAGTTTTGGAAGCCTAGACCCTTAAGAATTTCATGCCTTAGAGATAAAGAAGAGTCCTGAGTATATACAACTCATACATGCCTCATTTTGAAGCCATGTTCGTGAAGACGACATCCAAGTTCGTGGGAAGCAATGCAATTCATCTACACACCCACGATAGACACTGCAAATCGAACTTGACTCAAGAGGACTCCTACTTTAGAGACTCGGGCTTCAAGAAGTAACCATGATCTCACCTTAATATTCATTAAAATATTAGAAACCTTGTTAGGAAAATAGTTTTCCAAATTTCATGATTTCGCAAAGTACAAATCGTTGTGTTGAAATTTCTTGTTCATATGATGCATATACAATGATTTATGCAAATAGTTTGCTAATTTTCTGTGTTTCTGTGATGTAAAGTTGATAAATAATGGGAGTTTAAAACATTTACAATGGTGATCTTTGATGGAGCGAGAGAGGGAGAAGGAGCGAGAATAGGAGCAGGAGCGGGAGAGGGAGAAGGAAGGGGAGAAGGAGGAGGGAAGGGATGAGGCAAGAATGGAGTACGAGGGTGCGATGGCTGAAGACGAGGCTCGATCCACTCCTTTTAGCAACAAAGGGGAAAGCAAAACTGGTGAAGATGCTATCATGGAGGATTCGGTGGGTGATAGGCCATTTAGTGCTAGGGCTAAGAAGAGCAGAGGGTGAAGAGACCCTTGGTGCTGCAGATGCAGCGGTGGTGACCACATCTCACTTAAGTGTCTGACGACCAAGCAATTTTGTTTTGGTTGCGGAGGGTCATGCCACCGTCGATGCGACTCCACACGGAGGACATTGAGATCGTAAAGGAACCCCAGATTGAGCCGAGTAAGAGGGCCTCCATGCAAACTGGCCAATCCATGGACGGAATCTCAAAGAGGCTAGCGGTGGGAGTCAGTCTAGAGCAACTGCTGTTAGGAGCGCTTGTGGGGCAGGGGGAAGATTTCGATCTAAGACAGATGGGGTTTTGTCTTTGTGTGGCAGAAGGTGGCTTGGTTGACACCATCTCTCTACTGGATGGATCGTTGCTTGTGAGGGGGTTCTCATTAGGGGCGAAGTCTACGACAGTAAGTTGCATGGAGGATTTCTTTCCATCAGAGCTGGCTGGGAAGGTGAAGTGGAGGAGCCCGCGGTTTATGGATGGTGCCACAGTGGATGTCAGACTGCTCTAGCGGGCAAGGGTGGTAGGAGTTTTGCCGAGATGCCTGAGCTTCGTTGTGTTGAAGGAAACTCTCTCAGAGATCGGAGATGTAGGGGAATTGCTCAGCTCGGGGCTGAAGCTGGGGGGAGAACAAGAGGTGGCGGTGCTAATGAAAAGTGGTGAGCCAGTTGATGTCTCGTCTATAACTTTGCTCGTGGACAGGAGAAAGGTGCATCTCCGAGGGGAAGTTTTGTCAGAAAACTTGTCGTCAGGTGGCTATCGGAAGGATGGTGGCGGCGCGGCAGACCGGAAGGCCCAAGGTGAATGTCAGGCATCGAAGAAGAAGCCGTTGAACTCAGAACCTAAGATTGTTGAGGAGTGGAAACGATGAGATTTAGGGGGATTCCGAATGTCGTTAATCCCTTAACTGCAGTTTTTCCAGATCTGGGGAGTTACGCCCCGTCTTCGGGGAAGGTGGTGGGTCATTTTTGCCCTTTGGATATGCACGTGACCGGCCACAACGATGCACGTGAGGCGCCCTCCCTGGCAGATCTAAGGTTGGATTCGAATCCACCCTCAATTCTGATCTGTTTAAGGGGATCATCTCCATCAGATGCGCCTCTCCTGGGGGGTCTAATCCTTTTTCTTGTGACCCAGACCTCTCTAGCTACAGATCCAATGGATCTTGCTTCTTCTGTTGTGGTAATGTCGCTAGGGAGGAACTCTCCAGTACATGTGTTTAGGAGCCTGACCCCCTCGAGCTCTGGATGGGATTGGTCCTTCATCAACAAAAGCTTTGTCGCTCCCCGAGGGTGGGAGCACAGACGAGAAATGGGTCACCAAGTGCACCGGGAAGCTAATCATGAGCAATGATGGTCTTGGTTGAGGTGTTGGAGGAGCCACTGTTGGCAGAGCAACAAAAGGGTGTTGGTAGGTGGGGTGGCGATCCGACACTCGTCATGAGCTCCAGAGCTTCGCTGAGTGCGGGTTCGAAGCCCAGACACCATATTGTCAAGAGAGGGAGGAGCAGAAGCAAGGGGAAGGAGTGTGCCTCGAGGTCAATCTCTCTCGCCCGCAGATAGGTGTAAACGGAATAACAGATTGTCACTTTCTCGAAGAAGCGTCTGCGCTCAGATGTTGGTGATTGGGATCATGTGCAAGATGATGTTTGCCCTAGGCTAGCTGAAAGAGAGATCTGCGAGATCTGGGGCATGAGAACCATGCTGGTCTCTCCCCAATCGGAGGTTGTCAAAAGTGGGGGGAGAAAATACTTGTGACAAGGTAATAGGTGAACAACAGGATTGCCAATCGAAGGGGAGGCTGGGGAGATCAAAAGATCTGCTGTTGAGTAGGATTTCGAGAGGGCAATTGCCTAGATTGTGAGGGTGAAGGTTGCGAGGGGCCTCCCCCTATTGTTTCTTGTGGAGAAAAGAAGAGAAGAATATTGTGTGTTTATTCTGTGAGGTCTAGGGGTCCTTATATAGGACTAAACCCTAGGGTGCTTTAGGGGAAACTTACCTAAATATCCCTGTGGGGTTACAATGATAACTAAGGAAACAGTGATAGTAAGGAAATAGTGATAAATAAAGAAACATCAATCTACGGTAATCTCTAACACTCCCCCTCAAGTTGGAGCATATTCATCAATCATGCCCAACTTGGAAGTTATCCAGGAAAGCCGCTTCTTTGTCACTGCCTTGGTAAAAATATCAGCAAGTTGAAGATCTGTTGGAATGTGCGGCGTGGTTATCTTTCCTCCTTGTACAACATCTCTGATAAAGTGACAATCAATCTCAATATGTTTTGTTCTCTCATGGAATACAGGATTGGTAGCAATGTAGGTAGCTGATTTGTTGTCATAGTACAAGGGAATAGGAGTGGATGTAGTAGCATTTAATTCTTGTAGAAAAGTGAGAAACCATGTGATCTCACATGTAGCCTGAGCCATTGCTCTATATTCAGCTTCAACACTATATCTTGAGACGACTGCTTGTCTCTTGCTCCTCCAACTAACCAGGTTTCCTCCTACCATCATGGCATATCCAGTTGTAGATCGATGGTCTTCAGGGGAGCTTGCATAATCGGCGTCAGCATATGCAGTAAGATTTGTGTGACCATTTGCCCCATAGAAGACTCCACGTCCTGGCGTGTCTTTTAGGTAGCGAAGGATTTGAAGAACATCTTGCTAATGGCTGTAGCATGGTTTCTCCATATATTGGTTGGCTCTGCTTACAACATAGGACATATCAGGTCTAGTAACTGTAAGATATAGAAGTTTGCCAACCAGGCTCCTATATCGCGTAGTGTCTTCAAAGAGAGGATCATTGGATGCATAATGTTTTCTAGGCTTTGTTGGAATTCCTGAGGGTTTGCACCCAAGTAGTCCTGCCTCAGTTAGTATGTCAAGGCAGTATTTCCTCTGCGACAATTGTAAGCCTTTCTTAGTATGTGGGGCTTCTATGCCTGGAAAATAACGAAGTTGTCCAAGCTCCTTGGTGACGAATACTTTTTACAAGAAAGCCTTGGTTTCTAGTATCCCTTGGTCATCATTTCCAGTAATAATCATATCATCTACATATACAGCAAGAATTACAATACCAGTTTGCCGTTTCCTGACAAAGACCGAATAGTCAGACGTAGTCCTCTGAAAGCCCATGGTGCCAATCTCTATACTCAGTCCATTAAACCAAGCTCTTGGACTATGCTTTAGTCCGTAGATGGCTTTGTGAAGTCGGCATATGTTGAAGAAAATAAGAGTGCTTGATTATTTATGAGAACCCTAGGCTCTCTTATATAGTAGAGAGGCCTACGGGTAAATTACATAAAGTAGACAACCGAAAAGAAAAAATAAGAAAGAAGTACATATTAAATATGAAAACACGCATATCTTCAACCCCCCTCAAGCTGGAGCGTAGATATCGATCATGCTCAGCTTGGATGAACACTTCTGGAATGATCCCATAGACAGTGGCTTAGTGAAGATGTCCGCAGTTTGCTCTCCAGAGCTAACATGGGATGTAGAGATCAGTCCCTTCTGGATCATGTCTCTGGTGTAATGACAATCCACCTCGATATGTTTTGTTCTCTCATGGAATGCTGGATTGTTTGCAATAAATAGGGCAGCCTGGTTATCACAGTGTAACTCCATGGGTAGAGGGATCTCTACATGTAGATCACATAGCACATCTCGAACCCACATCATTTCTGTACTGGCTTGAGCCATAGCCCTGTACTCAGACTCAGCACTAGATCTTGCAACAATAGTTTGTTTCTTGCTTTTCCAAGAAACAAGAGAATTGCCAACAAATATTGCAAACCCTGAAGTTGATTTCCTGTCCTTAGGACAACCTGCATAATCTGCGTCAGCATATGCAGATACAGAGAGTGTGTCTCCTTTCTTGAATAGTAAACCTGAGCCTGGAGTTGATTTCAGATATCTTAATATCATATGTAGTGCGTCCATATGTATCTGTCGAGGTTGCTCCATGAATTGACTCACTCAACTCACTGCAAATGCAATATCAGGTCTGGTGATTGTAACATAAATAAGCTTTCCAACCATCTCTCTGTATCTTCTCTTATCAGCTTCATCAGTATCATCATCATATAGCTTCATACTAGGATCCATAGGAGTCGTGGACGGTCGACATCCTGTCATTCCTGTTTCTGCAAGCATATCTGTAACATACTTCCTTTGGGTCGTCACAAGACCCTTTGCATTTCTAGCAAATTCCAACCCCAAGAAATACCTTAGGGTTCCCAGATCCTTCATCACAAATTGAGTGCCCAGAAATCTTTAGTCATCTTGATTCCCTGCTCATCATCTCCTGTAATAATAATATCATCACCATACACCATGATAGCCACAATACCTCTAATCGTCTTCTGCACAAATAAGGAATGGTCTGCATTTGACCTCTTGAAGCCCTGTCTTTCAATCAGTTTTGAAAGCTTTTGAAACCACGCTCTAGGACTCTTCTTAATGCCATATATCGCCTTATGGAGTCTACAAACCTGTGCACACTCCCCCTCAGCAGCAAATCCCGAAGGCTGCTGCATATAGACCTCTTCGTGTAGATCTCCATATAATAATGCATTTTTCACATCAAGCTGAAATAGCGACCAATCCCGTGCCACCGCAACTGAAAGTAAGAAACGTAAGGTAGAATGTCTAGCAACTGGAGAGAACGTGTCCAAGTAATCAACTCCATATGTCTGAGTAAAACTACGTGCCACAAGCCTTGCCTTGTATCGTTCAAGAGTTCCATTGGTATGGTATTTAATAGTAAATACCCACTTGCAGCTAACAATAGACGCACCAGGTAGTAGAGAAACAAGGGTCCACGAACCACGGGACTGCAATGCAGCCATTTCTTCTTCCATAGCAAGACACCAATTGCTATCAAGGAGCGCCTCCTGGTAATTGCGTGGAATCTCGACAGTAGATAGGGCCAATGCAAATCTCTAGAAGTCGCCCGTCAGACGATGAAATGAGACATGAGAAGCAAGTGGATAGGAAGCACAAGTACATTTCTGCTTTCTAATAGCGATAGGCACGTTCAAGTCTTCATGAGCATCATCTTGCTGTGGTACCTGTATCACTGGATCCTCAGACTCATCATTAGTAATCAAGTTATCAGAACCAACTTGAGGGCTGCTGGATGACTGGCCATGACCTTGAGCAGAGGAGGACCGACGAGTATAGTACTTTGGTAACGGTGGCACAATGGTTACTGGAGGTGGTAAGGGTGGAGATGGTGGTGGAGATGGTGTAGAAGGTGACTGACGCAGAGGAGGTGGTGGCATGTAGGAGACTTCAGTATCAGAATGGGGAGTAGTCATTTGGTCACCTGTATGAGAGAAAAACATGACAGATTCAAAAAATGTAATATCAGCGCTGATGAATCCACGATTCATCATCTCAATATATTGATCTTAGCAAAATCCCTGAGTAAAATCCCAGAAAAATTTCCATAAAATCAATATATAAATAAAATGACTCTTGTAAATAAAACTCACTAATTATTGTATATTAGATTGTACAAAATAAATTAACAATAAAAAGCCGCAAAATCAAAGGAGTTTTTCACCTGTAAATAGCCCAAAACATCATGTATTTTTAATAAATTCATTTCAACTCCTTTTTGGCTAATTCTTTCTCCAACTTGTTCATAACAATGTATATAAAAATACAAAAATATAAAATAAACTTTACCTTAAATAAATGCTCCTAGATCCCAAAGGGAAAAAGCCGTAAAGACCAACTTCCAAGCCAAATTCCCTCTCCGTATGAACTCCAAATTCACCAAACTCACTTTTAAAGTTCAAGTTAGAAAATTATCTATCCAACGGAAGTGGTTTCATTAAAATCGGAGCTCATTTGCAAAACTTGGGTTTTGGGACCTAGATGTACATTGTATATTATGTATATATTCATTCCTTCTTCATTTTTTATTTTATATTTTATAATTACTAAAAATACAAAAATATCATGATTGTGTTGTATTTTAATTGTACTATTTTATTATATTTTTCTGTTGTAAATATCTCTTATTAAAAAGACAAAACAATATACATATTAGAAAAGCAAAAAAAATGTGTACATGTTGTTTGTCTTCCCTTGTAAATTCTCCACTATTTATTTTCTTCTTTTTTATTCTATTGTAATTAAAGTACCCAACTTTATTTCATTTATTTATTTAATTTCTATTCTCTACGATAACCACCAATTCAACCCAATTATTCCATCATTTTTTCCCAACTTCCCATTCAACTCCATTAATAATCCAACTTCCCATTCAACTCCACCACTTTAATAACCTCTCATTTCATCATCTATATATACATCCCATCCTCCTCAATTTGCCTTTGATCCATATTTATGTGAGGAGAGCCTAGTTCACTGAGTTGAATCAGTGACAGCGACACAACCGCGATCGAGCGACAACGGCCCTCTCTCCGGTGAGATCCGTTGGCTTTTTGGCCAACATCGCAGCCGCAACTGCGCGCTGCTTGAGCTCATCGCACGCCGACGATTTGAGCGAAGACCGTGCTCACGAGAGCACTCCATAGGCATCCGCGTTCATCGTAGGAAATTTTAGTTCATCTTGTCTTTTTGCAAATTTTTTTAGCACACCACATATCATCACTTTCACCATCCACCATCCATCATTTGTTTATATATCTTCATCTTCATCACCATCATCATCATATCATTGTGTTCCCCCATATGTTTGTGTTTATATTTCCTGTTTAAAGAAAATTAAAACAAATAAAAAATTTAAAACAAAAAATTGTCCTTACAACAGTTTTTTTAATCAAAATAGTAAAAAAATCAAAAAAAAATTAAAAAAATAAACGGAGGAGGCAGCCGCCGAAGGGCCGCCGCCCCCCCCCCCCTTCCTCTTCCACCGCCGCTGCCAACGCCACACCGCGTGGCCAGAGCCGCCCCTCACAGAGGCGCGGCCTCCGCGCAAGCACCCCAGCGGCTGTCGCCGTGCACCGCCCTCGCCGCCGACTCCTCCGTCGAGCCAACCTCCCTCTCCTCAGCCCGCAGCCACCTCCAGGAGGCCACGCCGCCCTCGCCTCCAGCGGTGGCCGATCACCGCCGTCCCGCCTCCTTCGTGCGCATGGCGCCGCGCCGCCGTCGCCGATGACCTTTCTTGGGTTCCTCCATGCCCTACCTGCAAACAACAACGAAGAAGAAGGTCATTTGTTTTCTTATTTTATTTGTAAATATTGCAACTCTTTTATTTCAAGTTTTTGTAATTGCAGTTTAGTCCCTGTGCATAAGTTTAAGTTGTCTTTTTAATTTCTGTTTTGCACAAAGACCCTTATGTTTGTGTGTTAATTTGGACCTCATATATGCATCTTTTTATTCAATGAAAAATGGTTTGATGTTGAGCAACTAATTCTTTATATTGTGGATATTTATTTGTATTTTTGTGAGTTATTGTGAATTAATTAAAATTGTCAAACTGAAAGTCTTCATATTTTACCCACATTGAGCTCTTAAATTCATATTTCATACAAGGTTGCTCTAAAAATTCCACAAAAATTAGAAATGATGCCTTGATATGTGATTTAATTACTATTCAAATTTCATCTAAAGTGGAGTTGTCTTGTGTCTGGAATAATTTGTAGAATGGATTTAATGTTTGATTTTTAATTAGATCTACATAAACCATTTTTGCGAAATTTCAACTCTCCTATATTGCTTATCTAAATATCTTTCTGCGATAATACGCACTCTGATTTATTTTATAATGTGGATTTAATAGAAATTAATTACTCATTGCCACTTTGTTTTTAGTACAAAATCCAAAAAAAAATTCATATTTTGTCAAAAAATTCCAAAAATATTACAGTAGCTTCCTTTAATCATGTTTTAATTCCAGTAAAATTTTCATGATTTTTGCTTACTGTTTGTGTGAGAAATTGCGAAAAAACCCATAAAAAGTGTGTATTTTTCCTTGTTGCATTTTAACCCCTAAAATTCCAAAAAATGTGTTTTGTGTTCATCTCTGGATTAGGATTCTAGGAAAAATATAATTTGGCTGAATTGGACTAATTTGACATTAAAATTAATTTGGCCTTGTTGTGTGTTCTCTTAGTGTCTTAATTCACCCGCATTCGCATTTTGCATTTGTTTTTGCATTAAAAAAATATATAAAAAACCGCATTTGGAAATCTAGACGTAAGTTTTCAAATTAAACCCAAGTTGTTCCTTTGCCTCCCTGAGTTCGACCCCGGACTTGCCCGGGATATAAATTAAGCCGAGACACTCTTCACGGAGATTTTCTCTCGGTTCTGTCTGAATCGCTAAGTACACGTATTACAACGTGCCCAAATTAATTATCGTATTTAGCGACTCGTCAGATGGCGCCGTTGCCGGGGAGGCAAACGACTTAGGGACTAATTTAAAAATTTGGATTTAGATTTCATTTACCCGGGTAGTCTGACCCCCGAGCGACTTGTAATTAGTCCATTTTCCTTTCAATTATTTTTCTTCATATTCTTGTATATATTTTGTTGTTTATCTCTCTAATATAAATCTCATTTTCCTTGCGAGGGCCCAGTGGACTTGGAGTGCATCGGAGGTCGACGGACGTGACACGTGTCGACTACTGAAGAGCTTGGAGAATTTATTTATTTCGAGAGAGATTTTGTAAATTGTTGTAATTATTTAGGTAGTTGCTCATTTATAGCGGCTCTTGTTTGAGAGCTCGCGTGTGTAAAAAAGACTTGGACTTTATTTGTGGTGTGTCGAGACCTGTTTCACTCTCTGGTGAGGGTGGGGCTCGACTTGAGTGGCGAACTTAAGGATTAGGCACACGGTAGTTTAGAATCAAATTTGTTTGTGCCCATCGTAAGTTAGGCCACACATATCTTAGAAGATTCACATATCTTATAAGATTCATAATGATACACATATAAACACGTACTACTTAGCTCAAATTAAATCAATTCTTCCCCGCTAATAGTATACTGTTTAGGTGCGGTTTTCTCGATCTGCATGCAATTAGTGTAATATTTATAAATTCAGTTTTGCATAATGCATGGAGAGTGCTGGGATTCACTGTAAGTATAACTTCTTCTAAGCATGCATCATAGTTTCTCGTTTGCATTCTAATTTCCGATTCCCCTCTTGTTTTATAACTCAAGGTCAAAAGGAAATTGGGACTGAACGGTAGACGTGCCTGTGTGGTCACATAAATTTCAAGTGATAACCTAACTCTAAAATTGGGTCTGAATTGAGCAGGTCGATTTTGGAATAAAAAGAACCCCTGTTCTCGGGTGCATAAAGCCCTCATTGTTTGTTTTACTTGCAAGTGAGAGAGAGACGACCCTAGGATAGAGCCAAGTCTGGTTTTCTTACTTACTACTGGTTCTTTGAACCGGGTCAGTCTGTAGGAAAATACGGGCACCTAACAGCTCGTTAATCTTTCCAATATTGTATTTCTCACCAACTAAAATTGACAAGATAATTCGGCCTAATTCTTACGGTCATCATTTATTGGGTTGGTGAAATTGAGGGTTTGAATTGCGTTTGAATTGTGTGAGTTTACTCCGCACATTAACGTGCACCGTAGAACTAGCACCTCATTGAAATATCGTGGTCTAAATCGGTTCTTTTTGACATCGAAGATGACTGACTGGGGGGATAATTATTCGGACTTTGCGAATTTTCCGTTATACCTCCAAGAAGTATGTCTTCACAGGTCCATGCGCAACGTGGACCAACCTGGACTCATGACCCCCTTGAGCCCAGGATCACTCACTCTCAGGATGGTTACTCTAAAACCAATCCCTTTCTCTCTTCCCACCTCACCGAGGAAGGCCTTCGCCTCGATGAGAATATCATGATTCATAAATCCTCTTCTAATCAAGAACACATTGCTGATTCAGGCCATATAGAAGACACAAGTAAAATGCCTCCAAAGAAGAAAGAAGAGGAAGAAGAGAACAATGAAGACCCAATGAGAATGATACTTGCAAGATTAGCTGCATCTGAGCAGCAACATGCACTTCTCAGAGCTCAGTTAGGACAGTTGAATGTTGGGGTCCAACCACCAATGGATGCGGCGTATAACCCCGGACAATATCAAAATCGGAACTACTTGAGTCCGGCCGAACCCGAGGTTGATTTTGAATTGAAGCCGCATTTTCTGAACCTGCTGCCACATTTTGAGGGGAATGCTTCTGAGGAACCATATGCATTCCTAAGGGACTTTGAGCTCATCTGCGCTAACCTCAAACATCAAAAAGTTAGCCAGGATTATATTAGGCTCAAAGCCCTTCCATTTGCCTTGGGTGGCAAAGCTGATTATTGGGTAAAGAATCTTGGGATCGCCGTCACCACATATGCCCAGTTCAAGGACCTGTTTTTGAAGAAGTTCTATCCTTTAAGTAGAACTAACATGACAAGGACGCGCATTACGAGTTTTCCCAATTACCCCATGAAGCTTTTTGTGATGCTTGGGAAAGATTCAAAGACATCCTGCAGAAGTGTCCCCGTCATGGACTAGATGATAATATCTTGGTCTAGTCATTCTTTACTGGTCTCAACCCTGAGATGCATGGTTTAGTGAGCGCTGCCTGTGGAGGCAGCTATACATCACGAGGAGCAGATACCGTCTGGAGGGTATTCGAGAAGATGGCTGAAACTAGCCGCTCACAGATGGCCAGCAGGGCCTATACACAATCCCCCAGTTCACTCTCACTTGGAGGGGGAAAATCAGCTGTAGTCAATCTCTCTCAGGACGTGATACCGAGCATGGGACTCCTTGCTGACAAGCTTACTGTAGTTGAGAGGATTGACAGGAGAATTGATGAATTGGATAGGAGTGTCTCCAAGATCCCAAAACAAATGGAGGAGTTGACTGATAGGGTATCTAAGATAAAATACCTGCCGTGACTGCACCCTCTACTCCTGTATACCGAGTTCACCATGTTCAGGAGCAGTTGGTGTCAGGGCAACCCCAGCCGTGGGAGTAGGACCAATCCTACACCCACTCTTTCCCGCAGCCACCTCCATTAGCAGAGATAGTCCAAGAGGAGCCTCCACCGGTTTGGGAGGTGAATGGAGTATGGTATACTCAGGACCCTGCCAGGCAGGGAAGTACGGGAGACCGACAGACCTACCAGCGTCCCCCGACCTTTCATAACACCGCATTCACCTCCGCACCACCTCCTTCACAGCAGAGCCCTGGATTCCAGCCACCCCAGCAGCAGAGGAAGCAGAACCAGCAGTATGGCCGACAGGGCCATTACCAGGCAGGCCAGCAGGGCCTGCAACCCCAGCAGCAGCAGAGGCAGTACTCTGGCCAGCAGGGCCAGACTTCCCATTCTTCTTCCCAGTCTTATCCACTTCCTTCTTCGTCTGGACCCATGGACATTCAGCAGCAGATACTCGACGAGCTCCGTTCCTACAGGAACGAGGTTCATGACTTACGGGTGGATGTCAACCGCCTATCCAGATGGCGAGACGAGCAGACTGCACCTTCTACCTCGATCCCAGCCCAAGTTCAAGCTAACCCCAATAGCCTGAACCGATCTAGTTCTTAGCAGCATTTTAGTCAGGTATACTATTCAACATCTCCTAGATCTGAACATGAGATTCTTTTGTGTGACGAGGCTAACCACATGTCACTCAGGATCGGAAGGACCGTGACCATACCTGACAGGGTGAGGGATACGAGGAGGGGCATCTCTGGAGCTCTACCTGAGGAGTCTTCAGAGGACGAGGAGGAGAGGCATCATATTTCGGAGCCCCATCAGCATCATTCAAGGATTTCTACGCAAGGAGTCGAGAGGAGAAGGAGAGCACGTATGCAGCATCGGCAACATGGATACACTTCTGAGTCTACGAAGGACCTTGCATCTCCGGTTGTGGCTGATACCACTACAGCTTCTATTCCACAACCTGTAGTAGATAGTTTTGATTTCGATCCCATGTTGTATCAAAAAGATTCATGTATGAAGAACTCTATTTCCGTTAATGCCAAGAATGATCTTTCAGTTCATGATTCAGACTCTTCATCTTCTGTTTCTCTAGATTCCATCCCTTTCCCCCGTGCTCTTACGGCAGGAAAGCGCATCAAAAGGATTCAGAAAGATGACCCCGATATGGTACGGTTTTGTAAAGAGAATATCACAGTCAAGGTGCCATTTGATGAATATGTGGCTAACCATCCCGCCTTCCAAAAATACCTTAAGGTGAGATGCACACCTACAAGGGTTAGCAGGAAGAAAGATACCTGAAATATAAAGACACATGTCTTATCGGTAGCCACAACCTATTGTCTCAAGAATCAGACTTTTCCAAGGAAAAAGAGAGACATGGGTGCTCACTATGTGGAGAGTCGTATTGACGACATTGCGTTTGCACGCACACTCTTAGATAACGGTTCTTCGATCAACTTACTTCCCTTAGCATTATGTCAGAAATTGGAGTTGGGACCACTTCGCAAATCTAGAGCCTTACTCCAATTCGCTGATCGATCAGTGAAGAGACCTAAGGGAGAAGTGAAGAACGTCGTTATCTCAATTGAGGGGCAGAACTATCAGGTGGACTTCACAGTCCTTGACATGGAGAGCCCCAATCATTGGAGAGAATCTCAGATCATTCTCGGACGGCCCTTCCTTAGGACTGCAGGCACAGCTTTTGATTATGGTACGGGAATGATGAAGTTCCATTCTCCAGGTGGAGAGGTGAACCTTGAGATGAAGCAAACCAAGTGTCAGCGACCCGATTCAGAGAGTAGCGCAGAGTACT
Source organism: Ottelia alismoides (assembly GCA_037367405.1). Classification (NCBI taxonomy): domain Eukaryota; kingdom Viridiplantae; phylum Streptophyta; class Magnoliopsida; order Alismatales; family Hydrocharitaceae; genus Ottelia; species Ottelia alismoides. The sequence continues at coordinate 749,259 of JAZKJV010008379.1, read as the reverse complement.
CATCTTCAGAGGCAGATTGCAGTTTGATTAGCACAGTTGGGATTTGGGGACAGATTCCTTCAGGACAGAGCGAGTCCCTTTCATCTGGAAAGGGTACAGTGGATGATGCAGTTTGCCAGGTGTTGTCTGATCTTGTGAGAGATGCATCTACCTATTCCCATGATGACACAGAGATCCATCTGGATCTGTCAGTTCCATCCCCTTCGGAAGGATCATGGGATATAGATGATGAGTCGGACGCGGCTTTGGCCGAACTACCGCATTTCTTTGGCGATCCGACTCCCTTTACTTCTGAGATGGTGGCGAGTACTACTCAGCTTAGCCCGCCTTCATGCAGCACGGAACCAGATTCAGATTCAGTTCAGCCAGATCTGCTTGATGATACCATATTGCCAGAACTGAAATCACTACCTCCTACACTCAAGTATGCCTTTCTTGCGGGACCCAAAGAGAGATATCCTGTCATCATTAGCTCAGGCTTGACTTTAGAACAAGAGTCTAGATTGTTAGAAGTTTTAGAGAGGAACCGCAAAGCAATAGGCTGGACAGTGTCGGATCTCATGGGCATCAATCCCGCTCTCTGCTCGTACCACATTTTTACTGAGGATAATGTGAGACCTTCCCGTGAGTTCCAAAGGAGACTTAACCCCAATCTACAGGAAGTAGTGAAGAAAGAAATTGAGAAATGGTGCAAAGCAGGGTTTATATACCCTATTTCTGACTCCAAGTGGGTGGCCCCGCTTCATGTTGTCCCGAAGAAGTCGGGAATTCAGATGGTCACCAACGAGGAGGGGGTAGAGATCGCGACACGAGTACCTACGTCATGGCGTGTCTGTGTTGACTACAGGCGCCTGAATGCTGCGAGCAAGAAAGATCACTTTCCCTTGCCTTTTATTGATCAGATCTTGGAGAGACTCGCATGGAAAGAGTTCTTCTGTTTTCTTGATGGGTACTTAGGCTACAACCAGGTGGCCATAGCCCCTGAGGACCAGGAAAAGACCACATTCACATGTCCATTCGGCACTTATGCTTTCAGGCGCATGCCATTCGGGCTCTGCAATGCCCCGGGCACATTTCAGCGGTGCATGATAGCCATATTTGCCGAGATGGTGAGAGATTTCCTGGAAGTGTTCATGGATGACTTCTCGGTCCATGGTGATTCTTTTGATACATGTTTAGCGCACATGGACCGAGTCCTCACGAGGTGTAGAGGTGAATCTGGTACTCTCCTGGGAGAAGAGTCACTTTATGGTGACGGAGGGTATCGTGTTGGGGCATGTCATCTCCAAAAGGGGAATGGAGGTTGACCCTGCCAAGGTGGAGGTGATCAAGAAACTCGATCCACCTACCAATGTGAAGTCAGTGCGATCATTCTTAGGGCATGTTGGATTCTATAGAAGATTCATTCAGAATTTTTCAAAGATCGCCCTCCCACTGACTGAGCGCTTAGGGAAAGACACAGAGTTCATTGTAGATCACAGGTGTCTGGAGGCCTTTGAGCTCTTGAAGAGGAAGATTTGTGCCTCGCCTATCCTACAAGCTCCTGACTGGTCTCTCCCCTTTGAGATAATGACTAATGCTTCAAATTTCGCTATAGGAGCTGTGTTAGGATAACGACGAGAGGGGATTCTGTTTGCGATTCATTATGCGAGCAAAGTTTTAGATCCTACCCAGAAAAATTATACAGTGACTGAAAAGGAAATGCTCGCGGTAGTATGGGCCCTCGAGAAGTTCAGATCATATATTTTGGGCTCTAAGGTGACAATTTACACTGATCACACAACCATTCGATACTTAATGGAAAAGAAGGACACGAAGGCGTGTCTTCTTAGGTAGATTTTACTCCTCCAGGAATTTGATTTGGAGATAAAAGATAAACCTGGAGTGAAGAATGTTGTGGCTGATCACCTTTCTCGGATTGAACTTAAGGATTCTCCTGATTATGAGCGGAAGAGAGACCTTCCCAGATGAGTCAATTTGTGTTATTGACTCACTCTCGTGGTATGCCAACATGGTTAACTATCTTGTCTCCAAGCAGGTTCCCCATGGTTGGACTAGGAGCAGCATTGATCGACTGAAGTCGGATTCGAGGAGATACCACTGGGACGATCCTTTCCTTTTCTTCGAAGGATCGGATTGTGTTTGGAGAAGGTGTATTCCTCAGGAGGAATACCAGAGTGTCCTCACATATTGTCATTCACTTGAGGCTGGAGGACACCATTCGGGAAAGAGAACCGCTCACAAAGTACTTCAATGTGGATTGTATTGGCCGACCTTGTTTAGAGATGCTATTGATTTTGTACGGTCGTGCCCTATCTGTCAAAGGATGGGAGGGACAGTTGGACAGAGAGATGAGATACCCATGCAACCAATGATTATTTGTGATGTTTTTGATGCATGGGGCATAGATTTTATGGGTCCCTTTCCCAAAAGCCAAGGACATGAGTACATATTGTTGGCGGTTGACTATTTATCGACGTGGGTGGAGGCTATCCCAACCCGAACCGCAAACAGCAAGACTGTCTGTAAGTTTGTGAGAGACCATATTGTTGCTAGGTTTGGGGTGCCAAAAGTTTTGATATCTGATGGGGGTAGCCATTTTGTGAGCCGAGATATGAGATCTTTAGCTAAGGACTATGGATTTGAGCATAGAGTTACTAGTCCTTACCACCCACAGTCCAACGGCATGGCAGAGGTTTCGAACAGAGTGGTGGAGAGTATTTTGCAGAAATTGGTTCGTCCCGATAGGAAGAACTGGTCTCAGCTTTTGGACCAAGTTCTGTGGGCCTATAGGACAGCCTACAAGACACCATTAGGTACTTCACCATTTAGAATGATCTATGGCAAGCCATGCCATTTGCCCGCAGAGGTGATTCATAAATCCGAATGGGCAATTAAGAAGATTAACTGGAGTTGTCACCTAGGGAAGCTTTGTCGAGACTTGAACTTGAACGAGCTCGTGGAAATCCGAAATAGGGCATATGACAACAGTTTGATTTATAAGGACAAAGTAAAGAGATGGCATGATCAACACATTAGGTGCAAAGACTTTGTCCCTGGACAAAAGGTATGGTTGTTCAATGCTAGGTTAAAGATGTTCCATGGGAAGCTCAAATCTAAATGGACGGGTCCCTTTGTTGTTAAGAAAGTGCACGAGAATGGAAGTGTAGAGATAGATGATCTCACAGATGGTGCACAGTCTCATGTGGTAAATGGACAACTGTTGAAGCATTTTGTTGATTCAAAAGAGCAGTTAGTCCAAGTCGAGGTCATCAACTTCATGCAGAGCGAGCACAGAGCAGATACATCATATTACTCATCATGAAGATGTAGCATCAAGATTCAACATCTTAGAAGATTCACTCACTCTTGTACATTCTCCCTTCTGTGTATATTCTCCAGATCACATCGGTTCTTACACTTACTCTTGTCCTATACTTAGGCTTACCAAGAGCCTAAGTATAGGGGGAGCCGATGCCCTCTATGTGTATATACTCATCCATTTTTCCTCTTGACCTCGTCCGCCCCATTTTTTCTCTTCTTCTACACTTAGGCTGACCAGAGCCTAAGTATAGGGGGGTGGATCGACTTCTATACTCTTTATTTTAGTCATCCTACACTTAGCACGAGCTATGTCTTTTTCTCGCTTCTTGTGCCATGAGGACATAGCACATGCTAAGTATAGGGGGGCGTGTATATATTGCATATATACTTTACCCATAGCTCGTACTTTCACGTATTTTTGTATATATTATACAATAATTGTGGGGTGGGTAAAAAAATTCAAAAAAAATCTCCTAAAAAAACTTTTTTAAAAAAATGTTTTTTGTTCTCTTTCCTTAGTTGCTCTAAAAAAAATTAAAAAAATGTGTCCTTTCTTATTTATCTATATTTTTTCAAAAAAAATTCAAAAAAAACTTTTCAAAGAAGAAAAAAAACCTTTTTCTTACACAAAAAAAAGCAAAACTTTTTCTTAAAAAAAAGAACTTCTTTGCCTTTGGTTGTCAAAAAAAACTTTTTGAAAAAAAAACTTTTTGTAAAACTTAAAAAAAATCATAAAAAACACTAAAGAAAACTAACTAATAAGTTGGTTTAACCCCTGACACATTCACTTTCACACAAGACTAGTGATGTTCAAGAACACTTGGTTTATGAGGTCTTGAGATTTTGAGTTAACCAGCCTTAGTCATTAGGGTCCTTGACTTAATTATTCACATTTCCCTAGTTTGAAAGATTTGTGTGCTATATTGCATGCTTAGTCTCTACCTTAAGAATATGATCAGCACCTCACATACACGACTGCAGTTATGATGAGATGAGTCAAAATTTCACTTGAGGAACTGGGATGAGGGATTTGAGTTTGGACTTGATTTGATGATGCTCGAGGATGGGATAAAATCAATGAAGGCTTCATGAAACCTGAGTGTCAACATTTTTAGCCAGTATGAGAACATGGTTCTTGTACTATCTCTTGACATTTACCTATGTGCCAGGGTGTGATAAAATAAAAAAATATTGATCAGTGTGCGCCAACTCTTGGTAAAAGCAGTGGAGCTAGCCAAAAAATACTACAAAGCAATGAAATGTCAAAGAAAAGCTCTCATTCCATACAAAGTCAAATATCAAAGAGCTTCCACCAAAGGCGAGCGCTCCCAACCATTTCAAAAGTGTCCACTTGGACCACCGCTATTAGGACCAGGAGTCGGGCTTGCACCAAAAAAGGGCTCTGCATCGTAAATGCTACAAGTCTGGGTGTAGAAGGTATAATAGATACTCAAAAAAGACACACCCCGGTGTACTCCCAGGAAAACAAGTGCAGATGGCTCCAACTTCTCTTGACGGACGCACTGATCAACACCAAAAATATGCTTTGAGTAATAAGGCACTCGAGAGGATCCTTGTTTCAATGAGAGGGAGAGAAGAAATGACACAATCCTATGCCCCCTATTAACTGGCCTTCCATATACACATTCAAGTCTGACAACTAAAGAGACGGTGGATTGGATGCAAGAAATGATTTATTCCCTAGTGTTGAGGATCGGGTCCTTAGGAGAGTCTCTTGGACTGGAACCTTGGGTGACGTTGTGACTGTACTCTTGTAACTGCGGTCAACACTTAAAGTCATATCCCTACTATATATGTATACAAAGAGAGTATGATGATTAGGGATATTGGATACCTTTTGACTAGAGCTTAGTTCAGCATAGAATTTTAGGATTTCTAAAAACCGAGAGTTCTTGAACAGATCAAGTCTTGTATTCACATGCACAATCAGGGGTTAACCCAACTTATTCATTCGTTATTTGCTCGAGGACTAGCGAAGTTTAAGTATAGGGGGGTGATGAATCCACGATTCATCATCTCAATATATTGATCTTAGCAAAATCCCCAAGTAAAATCCCAGAAAAATGTCCATAAAATCAATATATTAACAAAATGACTCATGTAAATAAAACTCACTAATTATTGTATATTATATTGTACAAAATAAATTAACAATAAAAAAACGCAAAATTAAAGGAGTTTTTCACCTCTAAATAGCCCAAAACTTCATGTATTTTTAATAAATTCATTTCAACTCCTTTTTGGCTAATTCTTTTCCAACTTGTTCATAACAATGTATATAAAAATACAAAAATATAAAATAAACTTTATCTCAAATAAATGCTCCTAGATCCCAAAGGGAAAAAGCCGTAAAGACCAACTTCCAAGCCAAATTCCCGCTCCGTATGAACTCCAAATTCACCAAACTCACTTTTAAAGTTCAAGTTAGAAAATTATCTATCCAACGGAAGTGGTGTCATTAAAATCGGAGCTCATTTGCAAAAGTTGGTTTTGGGACCTAGATGTACATTGTATTTTATGTATATATTCATTCCTTCTTCATTTTTTATTTTATCTTTTATAATTACTAAAAATACAAAAATATCATGATTGTGTTGTATTTTAATAGTAGTATTTTATTGTATTTTTTCTTGTAAATATCTCTTATTAAAAAGACAAAAAAATATACATATTAGAAAAGTAAAAAAAATGTGTACATGTTGTTTGTCTTCCCTTGTAAATTCTCCACTATTTATTTTCTTCTTTTTTATTCTATTGTAATTAAAGTAGCCAACTTTATTTCATTTATTTATTCAATTTCCATTCTCTACAATAACCACCAATTCAAATCCATTATTCCATCATTTTTTCCCAACTTCCCATTCAACTCCATTAATAATCCAACTTCCCATTCAACTCCACCACTTTAATAACCTCTCATTGCATCATCTATATATACATTCCATCCTCCTCAATTTGCCTTTGATCCATTTTTATGTGAGGAGAGCCTAGTTCCTTGAGTTGAATTGGTGACAGCGACGCAACCGCGGTCGAGCGACAACGACCCTCTCTCCGGTGAGATCCGTTGGCTTTTTGGCCAACATCGCAGCCACAACTGCGCGCTGCTTGAGCTCATCGCACGCCGACGATTTGAGCGAAGACCGTGCTCACGAGAGCACTCCATAGGCATCCGCGTTCATCGTAGGTAATTTTAGTTCATCTTGTCTTTTTGCAAATTTTTTTAGCACACCACATATCATCCCTTTCACCACCCACCATCCATCATTTGTTTATATATCTTCATCTTCATCACCATCATCATCATATCATTTTGTTCCCCCATATGTTTGTGTTTATAATTCCTATTTAAATAAAATTAAAACAAATAAAAAAATTAAAACAAAAATTGTCCTTACAACAGTTTTTTAATCAAAATAGTAAAAATATCAAAAAAAATTAAAAAAAATAAATGGAGGAGGCAGCAGCCGAAGGGCCATCGCCCCCCCTTTCTCTTCCACTGTCGCTGCCAACGCCACCCCGCGTGGCCGGTGCCGCCCTTCACAGAGGCGCGGCCTCCGCACGAGCACCCCAGCGGCTGTCGCCGCACGCCGCCCTCGCCGCCGACTCCTCCGCCGAGCCAACCTCCCTCTCCTCAGCCCGTAGCCACCTCCAGGAGGCCACGCTGCCCTCGCCTCCAGCGGTGGCCGATCGCCGCCGTCCCGCCTCCTGCGTGCGCATGGCGCCGCGCCGCCGTCGCCGATGTCCTTTGTTGGGTTCCTCCATGCCCTTTCTGCAAACAACAACAAAGAAGAATGTCATTTGTTTTCTTATTTTATTTGTAAATATTGCAACTCTTTTATTTCAAGTTTTTGTAATTGCAGTTTAGTCCCTGTGCATAAGTTTAAGTTGTCTTTTTAATTTCTGTTTTGCACAAAGACCCTTATGTTTGTGTGTTAATTTGGACCTCATATATGCATCTTTTTATTCAATGAAAAATGGTTTGATGTTGAGCAACTAATTCTCTACATTGTGGATATTTATTTGTATTTTTGTTAGTTATTGTGAATTAATTAAAATTGTCAAACTGAAAGTCTTCATATTTTACCCACATTGAGCTCTTAAATTCATATTTCACACAAGGTTGCTCTAAAAATTCTACAAAAATTAGAAATGATGCCTTGATATGTGATTTAATTAATATCCAAATTTCATATAAAGTGGAGTTGTCTTATGCCTGGAATAATTTGTAGAGTGGATTTAATGTTTGATTTTTAATTAGATCTACATAAACATTTTTGCGAAATTTCAACTCTCCTGGATTGCTTATCTAAATATCTTTCTGCGATAATCCGCACTCTGATTTATTTGATAATGTGGATTTAATAGAAATTAATTACTCATTGCCACTCTGTTTTTAGTACAAAATCCAGAAAAAATTCATGTTTTGTCAAAAAATTCCAAAAATATTACTATAGCTTCCCTTAATCATGTTTTAATTCCAGTAAAATTTTCATGATTTTTGCTTACTGTTTGTGTGAGAAATTGTGAAAAAACCCATAAAAAGTGCGTATTTGTCCTTGTTGCATTTTTAACCCGTAAAATTCCAAAAAAATGTGTTTTGTGTTCATCTCTGGATTAGGATTCTAGGAAAAATATAATTTGGCTGAATTGCACTAATTTGATACTAAAACTAATTTGACCTTGTTGTGTGTTCTCTTAGTGTCTTAATTCACCCGCATTCGCATTTTGCATTTGTTTTTGCATTAAAAAAATATATAAAAAACCGCATTTGGAAATCTAGACCTAAGTTTTCAAATTAAACCCAAGTTGTTCCTTTGCCTCCCTGAGTTCGACCCTGGACTTGCCCAGGATATAAATTAAGCCGAGACACTCTTCACGGAGATTTTCTCTCGGTTCTGACTGAATAGCTAAGTACACGTATTACAACGTACCCAAATTAATTATCATATTTAGCGACTCGTCAAGCGTTAACGAAGTATTTTTGACGCAGCGGATCAAAGCACCGATAACCCTTCTGAGTCCTGGAGTACCCGACAAATACACATTTGATAGCCCTGGGAGAGAGCTTATCAAGACCTGGTACGAACTGATGGACAAAACAAACACAACCAAAGACACGAGGTGTTAGCGAGAACAACTCCTTCTTAGGAAAGGCAAGAGAGAGAGAGGAGTTTTCTCATTCAAGATAGATGAGGGCGTGCAATTTATTAAGTAGCATACTGTGAGAACCACATCACCCCAAAATGAGTTCGGAGCATGACTCTGAATCAGTAAGGTTCTAGTGATATCCAACAGATGACGATGTTTCCGCTCTGCAACATCATTCTGCTGTGAAGTGTAAGCACAAGAAGTTTGATGAATTATACCACGATATGAAAAGAACGATGACAAAGTTCTAGTACAAAACTCCAAGGCATTGTCAGACCACACAATTTTCACAGTAGAAGAAAAAACATTCTGAACTTCATTGATAAACATTTGAATCACATTTCCTGCTTCAGATTTATTTTTCTATAAAAACACCCAAGACAGACGAGAAAAATCATCTACTATGACCAGATAGAACATGTGTCCCTGGTGGTCAGGAACACGACTTGGATCCCAAATATCAATATGGACTAACTCAAATAAGGAGCTACTGCTCCGACTCTGACGGCTCGAGAAAGTAGACCGATGGTGCTTCCGCAACTGACACGCTTCACATTGGAAAGACGACTTCAGAGAAATTTGGGGCAGGACACGACATAGCTTCTGGAGAGGCAGATGACCAAAACGGAGGTGCCAGGTATATGAAGAGTCTGGTCATGTATGATGGAGAGATGCACCGATATAGGGAGTATTGACCAGACGTAGAGACCACTCTGCTCATGGCCACAACCAATCACCTTGCCCGAGGTTATGTCCTGGAAAACAAGAGATGATGAGTCAAAATAGCTCGACAGTTCAAATCCATTGTAATCTGGCTAATAGACAGTAAATTCATAGAGAAATCAGGAGCATATAACACATTCTACAGACTCATGGAAGGTGTCAACTGAACCTCCCCCAGTCCAGTGATTGGGGAATGTGTCCCATTGGCCATCACCACAGTTCGTCCAGAAGAGACCGGTCTATATATAGTGAGTTGTTCTCTATCCCCACAAAGATGGTGGGTCGCTCCAGAATCCATAATCCAGTTGGTAATCATAGATCCATTACAAGAGTTGAGAGCAGAGGAACTACCTGAGGTACTGGCTGTGGCAGGTGAACTGGCAGAGGCAGAGACTGCCACATCTGACTGACCTCCAGGTGTTGTATCAGGAGGCATGCTATTCCTCAGTTTGGCAACACGATCATCAAAATGTTGGTCCAATGAAGAAGGTGCAGGAGACTCAACTTGTTCTTCTACCCGTGCCGATGCAGGAAAGCCATGCTTGGAGTAGCATGTATCCTCGGAGTGACCAGGACGACGACAATAGCTGCATGGTTTCCGAATTCGACCCCCACGATCCCAGGGTCCACGACCACAGAAGGTAGAGGATCCACCTCTTCCTCTAGAGAATGCCATAGCTGAAGGTGTCTGGTTAGCAGTTGAGTTTGGGATAGTAGTGCGACTCAACCGACGAAAAGCTTCCTCCATAGGAGGAATAGTGGCATAAACAAGAATATGAGACCATACAGCATCGTACTCTGGATCAAGTGCAGCCAGGAATGCTCCTACAATGGTAGCATTTCTGTACGTCTTCTGCTGCTCAGGAGTGGCCGTCAACGACATGAAACTATGTAGCTTCTCAAACATCCCTCTTAGGGATGTGTACAATGAGTGAAGTGGGCACCCATTCTGCTTGATAGTGAAAATATCATGTTGCAGCTGAAGTATCTTGGTCTCGTTCCGTGCCTACGAATATGTCGTCGCTAGGATATCCCACATAGCCTTAGCCGTGGGCTGATGTAGAACATCGTTGGCGATTTCTATCGTCAACACCCCAGATAGCCAGACTTTGGCATACACATCATCTGCCTCCCATGAGGCATTCACCCCAGTCTTCCCGATCGGCTCCTCTTCGATAAGAATATGTTTCTTACCATTCGACTTCATCAGGCTCATGAACTGCATCGCCCAGACCTCATAGTTTGTCCCGTCCATCTTCACAATAGGCGATGGACCTCTGAATGCGCCAGTGGCGGGTACATCAACCTTGTTCTCTAACATATTGCTGACAGAAGACTACTACACGTATGATTAATCAAAGTTTGTGTCTACACAGACATCTATGGGTTCGGGTGCACGTGTAGACTCATGCACACCAACCCATCAACCACCTGACGACTCTGAGGCGACTAGCTAGCATAAGACAGCACGCTGGTGGAGCGCGCGGTACTCGTGATGCACGCACACTGTGCGCACGATGGAGGGCGCGCTATGCATGCAGTCTGTACGTTGTGCGCACGGTCTGTGCATGCAGTATGCGGTGCGCGCGTGGCTGAGCACAGTGTGAGCGCGGCTGTGTGCTTGACCTGCGCGCGGCTGTACGCTGTGCGCGTGTTGAGAAGGCGAAGCTGGAGAGGAGGCGGCGGCGCCTAGAGAGGAGAAAGTTGAAGATAGGTGACGCCGGAGTGGGGGTGAAGAAGGAGTGGCGGTGCCGAGAGGGGTAGGAGGCTAGAGGTAGAGTTAGGGTTTCTTGGGGATCGAGAGCTTCGATCTAGGACCGCCGCTCTGATACCATGTTGAAGAAAATAAGAGTGCTTGATTATTTCTGAGAACCCTAGGCTCTCTTATACAGTAGAGAGGTCTACGAGTAAACTACATAAAGTAGACAACCGGAAAGAAAAATAAGAAAGAAGTACATATTAAATATGAAAACACGCATATCTTCACAACATACATACTCCCCCTCGACTTCGTAACCTGGGGTTGTATCATGTAGATTTCTTCGTCAAGCTCTCCATATAGAAATACATTCTTGACATCTAACTGAAACATAGGCCACCCTTTGTTCACAGCCACAGAGATGATAGTTCGTATGGATCCCATTCTAGCCACATGTGAGAATGTTTCGAAGTAGTCTACTCCATATGTTTGAGTAAAGCCTTTTGCTACAAGTCGTGCCTTTAAACGATTAATAGGCCATCGGGGGACTGCTTTGTAGTGAAGATCCAACGACATGCAACTGGTTTACATCCAGGAGGGCATCTGACAAGGTCCCATGTTTTTCAGAACTGTAATGTTTCCATTTCTTTATTCATTGCCATTCTCCATCCCTCATCTTGTAGTGCACTATGATGATCTTTGGGAACATAAATAACCATTATGGCTTCTGCATATCTTTTGTCAGAGCAAGATAACCCATCAGTAGAGGTGAAATGAGATATTGGATGAAGTGTACATTGCCTCTTTGTTCTTCGTAGTGCGATCGGAAGCTCCTGAGGACTATCCGGGGTAGCACTGGTGGGAGCACTCGAGGATGGCATAGTGTCCTGGAATAGGTAAAGGAACATGAACAGGATTGGACACAGTTCTTCTTTTGTACACAATTGGTGAGGGAGGAAATTGTAAGGGAATATTAGACAATGTCTTAGTAAAGAAACTGTTTTGTTCAAAGAAGGTGACATCAATAGAAACGTAATAACGATGTCCTGTAGGATCATAACATATGTATCCTTTTTGATTTTGAGAATACCCTAGAAAAACACATTTGATAGCACGAGCAGATAACTTATCAAGGGTATGAAAATTATGGACAAAGGTTGTGCATCCAAAAATCTGTAAGGGTAGAGGGAAAGGTTTCTCCTTGGGATATAATAAGTTGAAAGGAGTGGAGCCTTGTAGAGAAGCAGAGGGGACCCTGTTTATAAGATGAACAACAGTTAGGATAACATTGCCCCAATATATCTTGGGGACATTCATATGGGTGAGTAAGGATCGAGCAATATCAAGAAGGCGTCTCAGTTTTCTTTCAGCAACCCCATTTTGTTAGGATGTATATGGGCAAGATGTTTGATGTATGGTACCCTAGGAGGCAAAAAAGGTTGTCAAGTCATTTTGAGTAAATTCCAAAGCATTATAAGAATGAAAGATTTTAATAGTAGTGGAGAAAATTTTTTTGACATAATGAAAGAAGTTCTTGACAATGATATTAATTTCTGAACGTTCTTTCAACAAGAAAACCCAAGATAAGCGACTGTAATCATCCACAAAAACAACAAAGTACCTATGACCACTAACAGTTTTGACCGGACATGGTTCCCAAATATTAAAATGAATTAGGAAGAAAGGAGTAGTGCGAAAGACTCAGTTCTAGCAGGAAAGGAAACTCTATGATGTTTTCTGAACTGACATGCTTCACGCTCAAAGGGTTTAGCTTAGATAGTTCAGGGAACATCATAGAGAGAGCCTTGGAAGAAGGATGTCCCCGACGAAGATGTCATAGAAGGGGATCATCAGATATGGAGGTAGCGCCAGCAAAGTTGGAAGTATACGGGCTGTTGAGGTAATATAGGACATTCCTCTCATGTCCCCCACCGAAAATCTGCCTCGTCCGGATGTCCTAAAAATAACAACAGAATTCATCAAAAATAACATGACAATGTAGCTCACGACATAGCTTCTGAACAGATAAAAGACTGAGCGGGAAAGCAGGAGCACAATGCACATCTGTCAGTCAAAGTTTGTTGGAGAAGTCAATAGTTCCAACAGTAGTAACGGGAGAATGATCCCCGTTGGCAACATGAACGCTCTTTACAGTGGTAGAGGGTTGAGATGTGGTGAGTAGACTTGCATATCCCGTTAGATGAGTGGAAGCACCAGGATCAATAATCCATGCATGTTTGGTAACAGAGACTGAGTTGGCTACTGTACCTGAGGCGGTGGAAAAGCTAGTAGTAGCAGCAGATGCAGTCGTGTCATTGGTTGAGGGAGCGGAATCGTTTAGAAGTTGTCGCAGACGAGTATATTCAGAAGTAGTGAATGGAGTATGGTGCCCATATGTACTCTGAGTAGTTGTATCATGTGGTCCGTCGTCATAAGTGTTATGAGCACTTGGTTGCTTGCCAAATGTTGCCCAGCAACGCTCAGAAGGATGATTCATGCGACCACAGTGTACGCATGCAGGATAATGACCAGTAGAGAAAACACGACCACAACCTCGTCCAAGGTCATGGCCATGACCTCGGCCTCCGAGATAAGTCTGACGTCCTCTGTGCCCAGATGAATAGTGGTATGTTGTCTCTGTAGAAGAATGAACCATAGAATTTTGAACCGGAGCCTCCAGTTCCTGTAGTCGACCGAATATGGTTTCGATCGTAGGCAATTTATCTGCCATAAGAAATCGATCTTTTCCAATTTTGTACTTCAGATGAAGCCCTGAGAGGAACCTGTAAACCTGCCACTCAGCACGTTCGCCTATTTGTTTATCACAGCATGCAGGTTGAAAGATAAGAAGCTCTTCAAACAGGATTGTAAGTGTCCGGTAGTATTCAGTTAGACTGGTTTCTTCTTGATTAGTAGACCAAATTCTTGTATATATATATATATATCAGAAAGACGAGACTTGGTTGTTTTCTGGGAATATGTATGCTCAAGATTTTCCCATATGGCTTTAACAGTATCTTTATATAAGATATTTGCAGCAATATTTGGATCTACACTATTTGTCATCCAAGTAATTACCTGGAAATTATCGACAAACTATGCTTCATAATCTACATCAGTGGTAGAGGGAGGAGTCTTCGTGAGGATGCCACTCTTTCGTTGGCCACCAATAAATATCTTGAAGGATCGAGACCATAAAACATAGTTTTCGGAGCCTTTCAACTTGATAGATGTGCCTTGTACCATCAGAGAAGGAGGATACATAGGCTTGGTCTCGATGGACTTCATGATAGCGTCTCTAGGTCAAGAAAAAGTGACCTAGATGCAATTGTAGTTGATATGTAGAACCTCCTTAGTTGCACATTTTTGGATAGTTGTGGAGGCTCAACGCCATAAACCAAAGTCGAATAAGAGGCCTAGGGCGGCAACAGTAGATGCCTCGGGCGGCTGAAGCCTAAGGAATGGAGCCCTCGCATTGAGCCCTCGCGTAGGGCGTAGAGGTGCAGGGGCGCAGTTGGGGGGGGGGGGCTTGGAGCCCTAGCGCGGAGGCGGCAGGGGCCAAGCGCGGTGGGCAGGGGCCTAGCACGAGGGGTGGAGGGGCAGCACGGACCCCTCGCAGGGCGCGGAGGCGTAGGGGTGCAGGTGGGTGGGGGGGGGGGGGGTTGGAGCCCTAGCGCGGAGGCGGCAGGGGCCTAGCTCGAGGGGTGGTGGGGCGGCACTAAGCCCTCACGCAGGGGAGCAGTCGCGCAGGTGCGACAGGCTTGGTAACATAGCGCAGGTGCGCGGGCTCGAGCGCGGCAGACGGCAGACGTGCAGGGGCGCGGATGCCTAGCGAGGTAGCACGGGAGGGGGGCGCAAAATACTATCGCAGAGCCTAACGCAGGGACTGGAGACGACAGAGGAGGATGGGGCGGGTAGTGGCGGAGGGATGTTAGGTCAGAACATCGTTCTAGGACCGCTTCTCTGATACCATGTAGAGAAAATAAGAGAAGAATATTGTGTGTTTATTCTGTGAGGTTTAGGGGTCCTGATATAGGACTAAACCGTAGGGTGCTTTAGGGGGAACATACCTAAATACCCCTGTGGGGTTACAATGATAACTAAGGAAACAATGATAAATAAAGAAACATCGATCTATGGTAATCTCTAAAATTTCTAAATGAAAATTCTTTATTGTAATATTAGAGGACTGGGACCACCAGATATGTGTTTGGACATTGGTTCCCTACTGACCAAATGGTGAGTGAATGTAGTATGTTTATAGGAGACAAAGGTTGCTTCATGGGAAGTGGTAAGGAGGAGCTCTGTTAGGGGTCACTAACTGAGTGAGTTCAGTTCAATATTGGCAGATGGTTGCGTAGGTGGGATTGTGCTGGCTTGGAATGGGGAACTGTTCGAGATGGTGGAAGAAATATCGCTTATTAATTTGATCACGAGGGTTCTACAGGGTAGGAGTGATCAATCCCATTTCATTGTCACTAATCTACTGTATTGCATGGGCATCGCTGAATATGACATTGTGGGAGGAATTTAGGATGATTCGCTATAGTTTATTGGGGATCACATGGTTTGTGGGAGATGATTTCAATGTTACGCTGCTCACCTATGACAGGTCAGGAGGCAGGGGCGCTCAGGACCCTGGCTTCAGGTTCTTCACAGATGTGATTGATGAGCTTATACTGGAGATTTTTTATGCGACTGATCGTAAGTTCATTTGGAGGAATCCCTCCTCCAAATTTCGTATTGATCGCTTCCTGTTGTTTATGAATGCGATGGAGGCGTGCAATCAGGCTGCGGGTTTCCATTGCAGAACAGGAGCGGAAGAGGAAAAAGGCTCGGGTAGAGGCGGAGATGCTGGACTCGCTGGAGTATTTTAAGGAGCTAAACGAGGAGGAGCTGCTGAGAAGAGGGGTGATCCGGAAGATCCTTGAGGAGGAGGATAAGAAGAGAGAGGTGGAGTGGAGGCAAAGATCTAGCCATAAGTGTCTTAAGGAGGGTGATGCTAACATAATTTTTTTCACGCGAAGGCAAATGGGAGGCGTAGGAGGAACATGTTGTACTCGGTGGAAGTTGGGGAGAGAGATTCTCCGGAGAGGAGGAGATCGCGCGGGCTGTGACGGGATATTTCAGAGGTATGAGCAGACGATCATCCCACTACAACTCTAGGTGGTTGGGTCATGGGTAAACTCTATTACTACTGAGGCATCGATCTTGTTGATTGTCCTGTTTACAATGCATGAGGTTCGGGAGGTTGTTTTTGGCTTGAATGTTGATGGTTTCCCCGGTCCATATGGCTTCATATCTTTCTTCTTTAGAGGATTTTGTGACTTGGTCAATAAGGAGGTGATGGACATGGTATTCAAATTCTCAGATAGAAACTCTGGGTTCAAGCGGCTTAACGGGTTTTTCATTTTCTTGCTCCCCAAGAAGGACGTTGCAACGAGGCTGGAGGACTACCGCACGATTTCCTTGTCGAACGCGGCGTACCTGATTGAAGACCATGGCAAACAAGTTATGGGGTGGTCACAGGTGACATTATATCTCCAGTACAAAGTGTTTTCTTACCAGGCAGACATCTCATGGATAGTGTGATCTTAGCGTCTGAGATTGTTATGAACTGGCGCAGAAGAAAGACAACATGTGTACTGTGGAAAGTGGATATTTTGAAGGCCTACGATAATGTAGACTGGAATTTCATGTGGGCCCTTTTGTACAGACGTGGCTTCCCAGAAAAATGGACTGAGTGGATGAAGAGGTGCATCATGACCACGTCTTGCGCGATACTGGTGAACAGACAACCGAAGGGGGGTTAATTTCGCCACAACGGGGGGTTAGGCAGGGATGTCCTCCGGCCCCTCTCCTTTTTATTGTCACGAGTGATGCTCTGGCGGTCATGATCGGGCGTGCGATGACGGGGGAGGTTTGTCGCAGCTACTCTATCGATGAGTTTTCCATCCCTCTTCTACAATACACAAATGACACAATTCTATTCTCTGAAGGGGGTGTGGAGAGCTGCAACGGTTTTTCGACGGTCCTTGATCTTTTCGGGGCAGTATCAGGTTTGAGACTAAACATGCGAAATCCGAGTTTGTTCTGTTCAACTTGGAGAGGGAGGTGGAGAACTGTGTGGTTTGGCTCCGTTCTTTGCAGACGAGCCTGTCGATTTGTTATATTGGAACGCCTTTGATGGCATGGAAGATTCTCCTGGATGATTGACTACTGGTGATGGAAAAACTGGAACGAAAGCTTATGGGTTGAAATCTACGTGCCTATCTAGAGGCAATAGACTGATAATGTCGCAATTCGATGTTGTCTGCGATCATCATTTTTTCATCACCTCGAGTCTAGAGTCTGTAGGAAGATGGAGAGCATCATGAGATGGTTCTTCTGGGTCTTTCCTGGGAAATCGAATGGCTTTCCGTTGGTGGATTGGAAGACGACCACGTGTTTGACAGATGATGGGGGTCTTGGTGTGTACAGTATGGAAGAGATAAACAAGGCTCTGCTTAGCAAATGGATCATGCGTATCTTGGGTGATTGTGACAACATGGCTTGTGTTCTCATCAGGAGAATATATGGTGCAAGCCTTGCTCTACCAGGGGCAAGAGATTCTTGGCATACACCCTCCTATTTCTAGCATGGAATTTATGATGTTGCACAGGAGATCCATCTGTTCCAACAACCGATTCTGGGTGATGGCACTAATTTCATATTCTGGATGGATAACTAGAGTGAAAATGGAATCTATGATGAACGATTTCTCCAGCTTAAGGCTATGGCTGTGGATCCGAGTGTTCAGTGGCAGATGTGTGGGATATATGCTCTTTTTTTCCCAAACTTTAGGGGTGATCTTTCATATCAAATGTTAGGGGAGCTTATGGCGATGCTAACAGACTAGGTAGAACAGAGGGGCCTGATGAAGGCAGAGATAGATGGAGTTGGTGTGATGGGAGCTTCTTGGTTTGTATAGTGTATAAGATGTTGAAGGGTCCTACGATCTTTGATGTTGCTGGGTGAATTGCGGACTGCAGGAACATATAAAACTGGAAAGTTCCCATATGGATAAATATTTTCCTGTGGCTTTTCAGGAGAGGAAGGTTTTATAGCGGGGCGAGGATGGACCGCTTCATCAAGGATTTTTATCCAGTGTGCTCTTGTTGTCGGACGGAGATGGAGGTGGACCGCATTTTCTTCGCCTGTGAGGGATCGATGGAGGCATGGAACATGTTGGGTAACCGTGAGGTTTGCGACGTTGATGGTGCTAGTTTCTGGAAATCTATGGACCAAAATTGGAGCGGTATGCGGAGGGAAAGATTGTAGCGCATCGCTACGATTTGAGTTATCTCGCTAACAAGAAATGGCATGGTGTTTCATCATGATAGATTTTCTGCCGAGAATGTAGTAGCTCCTGCTAGGTCACTGGCAAAAATTTGGAGTTTGTAATTTTGCAGTTTTACTTTATACATGTATACATGAGTGTAATGTTTTTGTGAATTAATGGTGATATTTTTTGGGCAGACACCTATACAGTGGTTGCCCTTTTCCTTTCAAAAAAATATGTTTATAATGGCCTACTTGTTATGGATATATTTAGACAAGATAAATGCTTAAATTTTACCTCTTTCATATTCATATATACCATTAACATTTACAATTATTTCAATGAACGCTTAATAATACACCCTTAAACGTATGAATCCGCAAATCTCGGTTGCATGCGATTTCGAATACCCATATAATACCCTGATTAGTGAGACCCCCGGACTAGTAGATATGGTGGCACAAGAGGGCATCAGACCGTTCTTCAACTGGATTCAACAGAATATACGGTTACGATTCAAATCATATTAGCATCTCGAATATCTTTAATGACAAGCCAACTCAGACTCCCTCTTTGATAAATAATTTAGTGATTGTTATAGCCAATGATTTCCTTTTTGATTGGGTAGAAATTTAGTACATCAGGTAGGTCCCTCTAGTAGAGTCGTTCCCAGGGTAGTCCTTCTGATATTCATTTCCGAGTTCTTCCGGGACACGAAAATGCATACCATGATTCTTCTGTCTATCAATAACTGCATGCATTGCACGGTGAATGTGAAGAAGTAAGCCGTTGTCTCGG
Source organism: Ottelia alismoides (assembly GCA_037367405.1). Classification (NCBI taxonomy): domain Eukaryota; kingdom Viridiplantae; phylum Streptophyta; class Magnoliopsida; order Alismatales; family Hydrocharitaceae; genus Ottelia; species Ottelia alismoides. Next base: position 730,225 of record JAZKJV010008379.1, on the reverse strand, counting down.
CAATAATGAGCCAAGCTAGTATTTGCGGTGAATCCCCCTGTTAAGACGTCATGCATTACGATAGGGACTCCCAATTCTCTAGCAAATACAGCCCTTTTGATCATTTCTTCACACGTAGCCGCAGTAGCATTCAAGTAATGTCCTTTGATTTCACCTGTTTCGGCTTGCGCTTTATAAATAGCTTCGGCACAAAATAGAGACCGTATAATCTCCTTTCCCTCGGTCAAAGATCCGCTTTTTCCGAGGTTGTTTGTTGTGTTTTTTTTGGGCGCAAGATCAAGGGGCTTGGGCTGTTCAATTCATTGATTTGACTCCGCGGAAGGCTCGTTTAGTAGACAGTGAGCGAGCAGCAAGTGTGGGCAAGACCGGCGGGGTGGGGAGCGTACTTCACCCCGGGTTGGTGGCTTCTGGCCTTTTTCAGCGCTTCGACAAAGGGGAGCCAAAGAGCCCTAGGCCTCAGTGATGGACGCGCTTTTTATCAAGGGTCTGAATATGTCGTCGTGGCGACCCTCAATAAAAGGCGAGTGATCAACAATTGACCCACAATCAAAGAATAAAACAATCAAGCTCAAAGGAAGTGTGAATCAATCTTTATTTACTCTACCATAAAATGTATAGGGAACAAGCATGTAGAGGTCGAACCACAGAGAGCAATACAAAAATGCATGAGCCTATATGTGCATACCAGTCATTCTTGAGTGAAGTGGGTCTCTCTTTTTTTTTATTTTATTTTTTTTTTATTATTTTTAGGGTTTTTCATTTTCTGGACTCAACATAGAAATAAATATACCATATGCAATTTTTTTTTTTTTGGAATTTTCCAAAAACATTTTCTAATTTTTTTGTATTTTCTAAATCAAACAGTGCAAAAATGGCTCCTACTCTATTTTTAATAATCAGGAAAAATGCCAAAAATTCAAAATAAAATACGCGCGTGAACCAGCATGGCATAGAGCATCTACTCTAATTTTTGTGGATTTTTAGGAGCCATCTTGGTATTTTTAATAAATAGGTAAAGATACGAAATTAAAACAGCCTGGCAGGGGTATTTTTGAAAATAAAATAAACTCCAGGGGCATCAGTGCAAAAATACATACTAAGATAAACATTTATTTTAATTTTTAGAACTATTCTACAATATACAAAAACCGCCAGGGCATACTTGCAATTTTCACGCGCCTCACGTGGGACTGCACGTGAGGCGCGGAAGGACCTAAATGCAAATCTAATAAACTTAGGGTCCTTTCTGCAAAATATACAATTTATTTACAACGTGCTATTTAATTGACAATATTAAAAATTAAATATACAAAAGAGCGGGGGTATATGTGAAAATTACCCCCTAAGTGCGCGCGATCCAACGGTTCTTCGTTCGCCACTTGACACGCGTCACCGTCTCCTCGCCCGATGACGCTTCGCCGATGAAGCGTTAGGATTAGATCATTTGAGATGATCCGACGGTTGCTGCGTGGCTTCATCGGACGGTTGGGCTTCGATCTGGATCTGCGCTCTTGATCCAACGGCTGCTGCTGCTCGCGAAGAACAGGGAAGAACGGCTGACTTCCCTGGCTTCGATCGGTGATTCCTCCGCCTCCAGGCGCTTAATGTTGCTGCTTGTGCCCTCCAGGCGTCCGGCGAAGCGGTGCGCACCGTTCGAGATGCTCCAGAAGGTCCAGGACCTCCTGGATCGGCTGGACGAGCTCGGAGAAGACAAGGGGGTCCTGGAACCTTGAAGGGACTTGAATCGAGCCCCAGAGGGCTCCTTTCAGCTTGAGTCCTGCACCAAATGAAAGACGGGCTCGAGGGGGTCTTCCTCGACCCGAGGTTTAGGATAGACGAACGGGGAAAGGTGGAGGGCGGCGAGGTCCGACGAAGCGGAGGAGGGAGGACCTCGATTCGCAGAGCTGGGCGAGCTCTGGTTGATCTTGGAGCGTGGGTGCGTGGAGAATACGTAGGGGAAGGCGATGAGGTGGGGCGAAGGGTCAGATAGCGTGCTGATCAGAGTAGAGAGGTTCGCCGGAGCTAAACTCCGGCGAACTTCGATCTTAAGCTAATCGAGCACCTGAGGCTCTACTGACTGATCTAAAAGCTAAACTACGAAGTAACGACTAAAACTAAGCTAAAAACGGAAAGAAAGCAGCTCTTATACCTGGTGTGCGACCAGGGAGCAGGACCTCCGGCGACGCGGCGGCCGTGGGCGCTCCTTCGACTCCTCCAACTGCCTGAAGCTTCCAGGAGGACCCTCCTGTCACAAGGAACCTCAGAGGACTGGAATAGACGGTGGAAAACGACGGAAAGGGAGGCCAAAATGGATGAGGAGGTCGGAGGGTTTATTTATAAGCAAAGTTTGCGCCCTTATTGGCCGGCAGATCTTGGTGAATCTAGATGCTGTACAAGGAATCATGGGATGCGGCGTGATTCGTGGATGTTCGAGGAACAAATCTCATAAAGGGTCTTATCACCCTCGAGCAACACAATCGGCGTGAAAAAGCGAGGAAGAGGGACCTCTCGTGACTTGTCAGAGGGGCCGTCCTTGAGTCTGAAGAGTTGACCCGAGGTCAACTTTTGCCGGCCTGTGGTTGGTCCACGGGGGCCGCTAGAAGACAAAATAGGCTGGAGTATCAAAGAATGAATTATTTAAGCTAATAAACGATTTTATTATTTTTCAAGTATAAAATAAAAAATCTTTATTATTGTATGTAGTATTTTAATACGATTTTTATTTATTTTTATGAATTATTTTATTACGGTTTTAATTGAATAATGTGTATATGTGTATATCTACATGTATTTTTGTATATTTTATTTTTAATTTATTTATTTTATTTTATTATTTTAGTTTCTTATTTTATAATTTTATAACTTATTTTTGTGAGTATAAGTATATTTTTATTTTATTTTTATGAGTTTATTTATATTTTTAAATAAACAGATGTATGTGTATGTATGTATACTTATAGGTACTTTACCTATATATTATATTCATTTAATTTATTTAATGAATTTTATTTGTTTTTATTTTTGTTTTGTAGTTTTAATGAATGATATATTACATGTACATTATTATAAAATATGGATGAATCAAAGAATAAAAGAATTAAGTTCCCTTTTTTTTTTTTATTTACATGTATGTAGCATAGGTCTTTTGTCTATGATTATTATAGACTTATTTTATTTATCAAATTCTTTTTGGTTTTCTTGTAATTTCAACATGTACATGTATTATATATACTATTTACAAACTTTTAAAAATATAATTTTGTACAATTACTAAATATTGAATAAAATGAGTATTTTAATCAGTCTTATGTACAAGGAAGGTCAAAAACCTAACTTCCACAGATGGACTCCAAAAATTATGGAAATAATTTTACAAAATAGTTTATGAAATGCTAGATACAATTAAAGGTGAGTTTGATTGATTTGGAGTTTTTATTTGCAAGATATGAGTCTGTGAAGTTGAGATTTTTGCTTTTTATTTTGTGTATAAAATGTACACTGTATATTCTTTTTGCACAAATTCAATTTTGTAATTTTATTTACATTATTATCTACAACTTTTATGTACAAAGTTTCTTTATTTGATGAATAAATAATTATGTACAAAATAGGTGCCAAAAATGCAATAATGGAAGAATGAATAAATGATGTATTTATTGAATGTTGGCCCTTATCTCCCCCTACTTTATTCCTTGTCGACCAATTCCATGCTGGCCTTGGTCTCGGGGTTAGGGTCATAAAATATTTGCAATATTTTATTCCTTTTTCTTTTCTTCTCTTTATTCTATAATTTTGGTATTTAAAAACCTTATTTTATGTATAATTAATACAATAAATAATAGATGCTAATATGTACAAATTAATGTTATTTACATGCATTTGCTGGGGTTTTTAAGGCCAAAATGATAGAATAAAGGTGATGAAATGGAGATTCATCACCCCCCTATACTTGTCGTTGCTGGTCCCTAGCAAATACTTATGCAATAAGTATAAAAGAATAAAGAATCAGAAGAAAAGAAAAATGAAAGGAAGATCGAGTGAATAGGGGCGCTTTCAGTGCGATGCTTGTCTTTACAAAATCTGAGACTAGAGCTCCTGTTGGACCTTGGGTGTGGATGTGTGTGGAACCTGGTAGGGAGCCAAATTTAAAACACAACAGCCTTTGATAGTCACAGAACCTGGTTCAAATTGCCTCAATAGCCAGGTCAGAACTAGCCTACACCATACACAAACCCTTATGACTCTGAAGCTGACTTGGACAGTGTAAGTGATAGCGGCTCTCCACCTCAGAAGTGACAAAGAAACAACCTCCCCCAACCCGGTAACTCTAATGCCTCGGTCTAGCAACTCTTTCCTCGAGAAGCGGGGTATTCCCTTCTAAGTTCAAGTGCGACCGGCTCAAGAAGACGGGGAAGACGAGAATGGGTCAAGGCCAGTGTAGCCAAGTACCCTTGGAAGCTTGACCAGTGTAGCCAAGTCTTCCGCTGCAAGCTACATAAGGTGGATCATGAGTCTCAAGCTTTGCTTATTGCGCTTTATATACATACTCCGGTGGGATTATCATTTTCTATCAGACCCACCACTCTTTTGGAGTTATTTGCACCATTTTTTTTTTCAAGTGCATCTATACAACATATACATGTGCAGCATATATACAAGGAGTTTTTCCTCTTGAGCCAGTAGACTATCCCTCTTTTGAAGCTTTATTGCAACCCACGGCTTCAGTCCTTAGACTTCATCACCACTAGACCAAGTTGAGGTGCACTTCCTTCACTATAAGAAGAAGAGAGGTTCCGCCTAGAAGTACTACCCTCATATGCTACCCCAAGCCAAAGGAAACTGCCTCCTCACCACCTCATCCATGGAGAGCTATGTGAAAGGTGCAGGTGTCCAAGTTAGGTCACGGCCGACAAGAGTCATGTGTGTGTTTCGAAAAGTTCTAGTTAGTCCACTGAGGTGCCTTGAACCCAGCCCTGCTTTCTCAAAGAATTAAGTCTGACTGGACCTGAAGTACCTTAGACCTAGTTCCCATAAGGTTCCAGTGCAGTTAGGTGCAGTAGGGTCCAACCGAGCTCCACTCTGAGACTTTATTAGACTGATTCAATCATCAAGCTCACTCAAAAAGAATATGCATGGTATGCTTATGCTATGCACAATGAATGATGCAAATTTTCACAGAGGATTTTTTAAAAAGAATCAAAGACTATTTTTACACAAAGAATTTTTGCAAATAAAATAAGAGCTTGACACATACAAAAAGTATATACCATTATTTACACGGGCGTACTGCTTTATTTACAAAATGTATGAATTTATACAGACTTTACATGGAATAGTTTATTTCGGTTGTTGAGAAAGAATTTTATGTACTTTATTTCTTATTTACAGTTATTTGTAATAGTGATCTTATCCTTCAGTTCTAGTTTTGAACATAGTTTTGCAAACTATAGTACACGATAATTTTTGCAATCATTTACACGCATTTGAAAACTATTTTTGCAAAGAATTTTTCACACTATATGTACATTTTTCACAATAATTTTAACAAACATTTTTCAAGACATTTGAACTTCGGTTTTTCAAATCCTTTCTTTCACACAAAGAAAAATTTTTGCCATCAAAACAATTTTCACACAGTTTGAAATCCTTTCACATCAAATTTTTCAAAACTGGTCACACTATTTTTCAAATCATACTATATAGGTATCTGATTTATTAATCAGTATATACAAAAGAAGGAAAACTGTATTTGCTGTACAATAAGGTTTTGGGTTTTATAGGCTTTATTTGAACTTATTCCTTATTTACAAATGAGAGATTTTTGTGCAGACTCCTCAGACTTATTCTAGAATCAGTTTCACAAGCATTTTGGAAACTATAGTCCAAAATAATTTTTGCAATATTTACACGTATTTGAAATTGATTTTTGCAAAGGTTTTACACAACATAGATAGGTTTTTCAAAACAATTTGACAATCAATTTTCACAATCAGTTGCACACTAGTTTTCACACATTTTTATTTCACTCAAAGAAAATTTTTCACACCAAACTGATTTTTCAAAGGTTGCATACTTGTGCACACTATTTTCAAACTATTTTCACAAGGTTTTTCAAAATAGCTTTTTACATCAAACATTTTTCTGACTTAATAATCAGTATAATTACAAAGAGTCTGAGGAACTCACAATCATCTTTCTTTATTATAGAGCTACTTTTTATATCCTATTTTATCGAGGTGATATTTTATTTTTCAGTATGAGTTATGGCTTATAGTATATACATGGTATATACGACCCCCCTATACTTAGCTTGAGCTATGTCCTCATAGATCGAAAGGAAAAGCAAAGACATAACTCGTACTGAGTATAGACAGATCTAAAGAATGAAGGAATAATTAACGGGATGAATGAATGAATGAGCAGTTGACTGTCCCCCCTATACTTAGGATCAAATAATCCTGAGTATAGTAGACTGTACACAACACAGGGAGGGTCAAGGGTAAGAATAAACAGATCGTTCTCCGGTTGCCTCCCCCTATACTTAGGGTAAGGTATCCCTGAGTATAGACGAGGAGAGGAGACAATGGAGAGGATCAACGAATTGACCTACTCGGGGTGCACGCCCCCCTATACTTAGGACAAAGTACGTGCTAAGTACAGAAAACTGTCCACAAGGTCGGCACCTCTTAGATACAAAGAATAGGCTAGAAGAAAAGAAGAAAAGAAGAAAAGAAGAAAATCAGAGAAGAATTTGTTGGATTGCATAGTCTGAATCTTTCGATGTCGCAGGTGCTGTCGAGATATCGTCATGTTGCATGAGCTGGACGGAATCAACAACGGCCAAAAATGTATCTGGTTCGAGGTAAGGCTTCAGTAGTTGGCCGTTGATGACAAATGGCTGTGCGTTAGAGGACAATTCGGATATGGCAATGCTTCCATTGTCACGCACTTCGCAAACTCGAAATGGCCCTGTCCACTTACACTTTAGTTTGCCTGGAAATATTCGCAATTTTTGCATCAAATAACCACACTTTCTGCCCAACTTCGAAGGTCTTTCGTCTGATGTGCCTGTCGTGCCAGCGTTTCACCTTCTCCTTGTACATCAAGGTGTTATTGTATGCATAGTCTCGAAATTCCAAGAGTCTGTTCAGATCATCTTTCCTCTTCTGACCACTTTTGTGTGAGTCCAAATTGCAGCTGTTGATTGCCCATAAAGACTTGTGAATTAACTCCACGGGCAGATGGCACGGCTTTCCATATACAAGACGATAGGGCGACATGCCCAAGGGAGACTTGTAGGCGGTTCGATATGCCCATAGAACCGAGTCCAAGAGTTGAGACCAGTCCTTTCTGTTTGGCCTAACAAGTTTCTGCAGGATAGTCTTGATTTCTCTGTTCGATAATTCTGCCATGCCATTGGTCTGAGGATGGTAAGGAGTGGCAACCCGGTGGTCAATGCCGTACTCCTTCGTCAACTTCTTGACCTCTTTATTGATGAAGTGACTACCCCCGTCTGAGATAAGGATTTTCGGTATCCCGAACCGCGAAATGATGTTCTTTTTGAGAAACTGGCAAACTGTTTTGCTATCGGCGGCTCGAGCAGGGATAGCTTCAACCCAACGACTCACGTAATCGACGGCGAGAAGGATGTGCTGAAATCCTTGACTGTTAGGGAAAGGTCCCATGAAGTCAATGCCCCATGCATCGAAGACATCTGCTATCTGAATGATTTTCAGGGGCATTGAATCTTTGGCAGTGAGTGTACCTTTCATTCGCTGACAGTCAGTGCATCGTTTAACAAATTCAGTTGCATCCTTGAATAAAGTAGGCCACCAGAGGCCACACTGAAGTACTTTGGCTGCCGTCCGATCTCCAGAGTGGTGTCCGCCAGATTCGAGCGAGTGACAATGCTCGAGGACACTTGATTGTTCCGTCTGAGGGATGCACCTGCGCCAAATACAATCTGCCCCTTCTCTGAATAAAAGAGGATCTTCCCAATGGTAGAAACGGATGGTCGACATAAATTTGTTCTTTTGGTTCTTCGTCCAATCCGACGGTATTACCCCAGAGACGAGGTAATTGACAATCTCAGCATACCAAGGAAGAGAATCCATAGCTAAAATGGTTTCGTCAGGGAAGGTTTCAGTGATAGGTGCATTGCTCAGGGGAGGTTCATGATGCTCTATTCTGGAGAGATGATCTGCTACCACGTTCTGGGTTCCAGGCTTGTCCTTGATTTCCAAATCGAATTCCTGGAGTAGAAGGATCCAACGAATCAGCCTTGGCTTGGCATCCTTCTTCTGTTGTAAGTAGCGAATAGCAGAGTGGTCTGTAAAGATGGTGACTTTGGATCCCAACAAATAGGATCTGAATTTCTCTAAGGCGAAAACCACAGCCAGCAGTTCTTTTTCTGTTACAGTGTAATTTCTTTGAGCTTCGTCTAACGTTCTGCTGGCATAGTGAATGGCGTAGGGCGCTTTATCTTTTCTTTGCCCAAGAACAGCTCCAACTGCAAAATCGGACGCATCGGTCATTATTTCGAAGGGAAGAGTCCAGTCGGGCGACTGTAAGATCGGAGCCTGAGTGATAAGCTCCTTCAAGTGATTGAAAGCAAGGAGAACTGGCTGATCGACAATGAAATCCGTCTCCTTGCACAAGAGTTCTGTCAGAGGTCGGGCAATGCGGCTGAAATCCTTGATGAATCGCCTGTAGAATCCCACATGCCCCAGAAATGACCTCACATTCTTGACTGACTGAGGTGGCTGAAGATTTGAAATGACGTCCACCTTCGCCGGGTCGACTTCCATGCCACGTTTGGAAACGACGTGGCCCAGCACAATACCTTCGGTGACCATAAAGTGGCTCTTTTCCCATGAGAGCACTAAATTGACTTCCCGGCACTTTTGAAGTACTCTGTCTAGATGCTCAAGACAAGAATCGAAGCTATCACCATAGACAGAGAAATCGTCCATGAATACCTCGAGGAAACTGCCTACCATCTCGGCGAAGACTGCTAACATGCATCTTTGGAAGGTTGCAGGTGCATTGCACAGTCCAAAGGGCATTCTCTTGAAGGCGTAGGTGCCGAACGGGCAAGTGAAGGTGGTCTTTTCTTGGTCTTCAGGGGCGATCGCCACTTGGTTATACCCGGAGTACCCATCCAGAAAGCAGAAGAATTCTTTGCCTGCTAATCTTTCCAGCACTTGATCAATGAATGGCAAGGGAAAGTGATCCTTCTTAGTTGCTGCATTGAGACGGCGGTAGTCAACACAAACCCGCCAGGATGTTGGTACCCGAGTAGAAATTTCCTCCCCTTTGTCATTTGTAACCACGGTAAGCCCTGATTTCTTGGGAACTATATGCAATGGGCTTACCCATTTTGAATCGGAGATGGGATAAATGAAGCCTGCATCACACCACTTCGTGATTTCTTTCATGACGACGTCCCGAAGGTTAGGGTTCAGCCTTCTCTGAAATTCGCGGGACGGCTTGGCGTCTTCTTCTAAATAGATGTGGTGTGAACACAAGGCTGGATTTATCCCTCGGAGATCTGATACGTTCCATCCAAGTGCCTTGCGGTTCTTCTCTAGAACCTCGAGAAGTCGAGATTCCTGATCTGGCCTCAGCCTGCTGCTGATGATGACCGGATACATTTGTTCTTCACCCGCAAGGAAAGCATACTTCAGGCCTGCCGGAAGTGGCTTGAGTTCTGGTGTTGATCTGTCCACTTTGTCTGTCACCTCTGACATCATACTGTAGGTGGGCAGTGCTTCTGTGAAGAGGCTGCCATCCTCATTATTCTGTTGAGATCCCGGTGATGCACCGAACGGGTCTGCGCTAAGCTGATCATGTTCGGTTTGGAATGACTGCTCCAGAAGATGCGCCTGCATCTGAGAATCTATCTCCCAAGAATCATTGGGGCATATGCTGACTGTGCTTTCCAAGTCTTCCTCGAGAGTGAGGATTTCTCGGGTCCATGAATCATCTAATGATAACACTGAGTCTCTGATCTCTGCAATAAATTCACAGTCCGCATCTGACGCTGCCTGGCTCTCATCTGTTGTGGTATTCTGCTCTTTGTTCATGTTGATCGTGATTTGCTGGGAATTCGAGCTGAAAGTGATCTTCCCAGACCCGTAATCAACCACGGCGCCTGAAGTACGAAGGAATGGTCTGCCAAGGATGATAGGGGTCTGGAGCAAGGGTGCAGGTGAGTCCATATCAAGGACTACAAAGTCAGCTGGGAATTTCATTTCCTGCACTTTAACTATCACGTCTTCCAAGAGACCTTGGGGCCGCTTGACGGATCGGTCAGCAAACTGAAGGATCATGCGTGTCTGCTTGAGCGGTCCCAGCCCAAATTCCTGCATTATGGTCGAGGGCAGAAGGTTGATGGAAGAACCACTATCCAAGAGAGTGCGCTCGAAGACTTGGTCAAAAATCACACAACTGATCAGAGGTGCTCCGGTGTCTTGTTTCTTCTGGGGGAGATTGCTGATAGCTGCGACTGTGGCTAATGAGAGGACATGTTTCTCAACTTGCTGGCGTCTGTTCTTTCTTGATGGGCGACGCTTAGTGGTACATACTTCCTTCAGTCCTTTCTTCACGGCTGGCATGTATTCCACGACCTTTAGCAAGGGAATCTCAACAGTCAATTTGTCCAAGATGTCCACAACACCTGGGTCAGACAATGCATTTTTTTGTTTTGCAATTTTTTTGGATTTTTGTATTGCATGAGGAAAAGGAATAGGTACACTACTGGCAGGAAAATCAGAGTTCTTATTTACATCAAAATCATCGCCCACAGAATGTTGTACACCCGAATTACTAAAAAGGGTACAAGCTGGGTCTTGGCATGCTGGTGTTGTTGGGCGATCAAAAAGGGTAGCATCTGCTCCATCGGCTGGCGAAGGATCGGCGGTTGCTGTCGGCTCCTCCGATGCTGGCGCGGCTTCGCTTCTGCTACGAGCTTCTTTTTGTTGTTTTTGTTTTTGCTGATTTTTTTGTATTTTCGGCTGAGGTTGTTGCTGGCATGGCACGACGGCTGGACTGGCTTCTCCTTCTTCTTCCTCCTCACCCGCCCCTGGAGCTGGCACGGTTGATGCGGAAGATGACGATCCACCTGTTTCTTTATTCACCCCATATCTGGTAGCAGGCGGAGGCAAGGCCTTACCGCTCCTGAGAGTAACAGCATTAGAAAAAGCAGTAATATCATTATCACACGCGGACTGGACATCACATTCTACCTGCTCCTTCTTCTTGAAATTGTTGGGGTTGGCTTCGACCTGTGCCGGAATGGTAGTGCGAGTGGCGGTCAGGTCATCAAGCCGCTTGGTCATCTCTGCTAGCCCTTTGACAAGTTGGGCTAGACAGTCCATGGAGGGGTTCACTGGAGGTGCCTCGGTGGTGTCAGCGTGCAGACCACGCTGTTGTTGCATCTGCTGATGCTGAGACTGTTGCTGGTGATGCTGAGGCGGGGCAGGAAGTTGAAGTTGCTGATAAGACGGAGGTGGATACTGCTGGTATTGCTGAGGCGGAGCAGCCGCGTACTGGTGATACGGCTGTGGGTGCCGGTATTGCGGCTGCTGCTGGTATGGATGGTTCTGCCTCCACTGATGTCCAAACTGGGGAGGCTGCTGGTATTGATGGTTGTGCTGGGAGGATTGCCCAAAGCGACCACCCTGAGGTTGGTGGTATTGCCGGTTGGCAAATGGCTGACCCTGTGGTTGTCCCATAGGACGGGTCGGCTGTGCGTCATGAGTCCAAACCCCATTAACTTCCTGGACCAGGGGTGGTGGTGGGAACACTGAATCGGATTCTGAAATAAACTCTGGTTGATACACAACCATCTGCTGTTGCGGCTGGCTCTGATCAGGTGCCTGCACGTAGTACACGTGCTGAACCGCCGGTGGTTGCTGGCTCGGCTGAGGCTGGTATAGCGGTGGTTGCTCGTCTTTTCTCTCAGCTGGAGCTTCGAGCGGTGCTGCCGACTGAACAGAATTGATGGTACCTACCAGTAGTTCTAGCTGCTTGGTGATGTGATCCAGCTTGTCCAAACTCTGGGTCCTCTTCTCGATCACGGCGAGTTTTTCGAGATCCTGTGATCGCTTCTCGATGATGTCAACTTTAGAGAGATGGCCCCCGATGATGCTGAGGTTGGAGCTCTCATCTCTCTCTGATTCCTTAGACGCTGCCATGTGCACTTGTTTTTGAAGGATCTGGGGTTGCTTCTGATAAGCCTTGGATGAAGAGAGGGCGGCCTCTCCTTCGGCCATTTCTTCAAAGATCTGCCAGACGACGTCTTCATCCTTATTGAAGTGTGAGCCCCCACATGCTGCGTCTACGAGCCTTTGACTTTCAATGTTCAGTCCCCCGAAGAAATGTTGAACCAAGCTGGTCTTCGGAATATCATGATGGGGACATTTCTCCTGCAGGTCAGTGAATCTCTCCCATGCTTCATGTATCGACTCATGGGGTCCTTGGGAGAAATTACTGATACGGGCTCGCATCTGGTTGAGCCGACCCAGAGGGTAGTACTTGTGCAAGAAGGCGGACTTCAGCTCCTCCCAGGTCGTCACAACTTTTCCCATATGATTGACCCAATAGAGGGCCTTGTCCTGTAGGCTGAAGGGGAAAGCCGTCATCTTGACGATGTCCAGGGGGACATTCGGGTAGTGGGTGGTGCGGCAAATGCGGGAGAATTGCTGCAGGTGAATGTATGGCTCTTCATTGGTGTTGCCATGGAATGCAGGGAGAAGGGCTATGAATTGGGGTTTCAGCTCGAAGTGAGCGTGTACCGGTGGGATGAGAATCCACTCGGTCATCTGGCTGTCTCCCGGATTGTATGTTTCCTTGAGGGTCGGTTTCGTCGGTGGTGGGAGTTCAGGATCATCATTGGGGTCATCACCACCGTCTCCACCTCCATCTCTTCCTCCTCTTCCCCTGCCTCCTCTGCCTCGGCCTCCTCCTCCATCGTTATGATTCATCATATCATTCAACATATCCTGGAAAGCCGTCTGCGTAAGGGCCTGCTCAGTCAGCTGCTGCTGTATTGCCTGGATGGATGCCAGCAACTGCGCATTGACTTGGTTCTGATCTGGCATCTGTCCCTCTGGTGTGGGTGGCTGCTAACCCTTGCCCTTTCCTCCTGGCGCCATGTCAGGGTCTGAATCGGACGAAATGAACTCCGGAGTAGTCTCCAGGGCTCGCACTGGCTTCTATCTGCATAATGAGACGGTCCGAATCAGATCACTTGCCATAAATACTCAGCTGTCGTGATGAGGCTGGAGTTCAAGTCAACCCCAGCGTGTTGTGAATGGAAAAATGATGTAGACTGTAATCGACTCCCATTCACAACGGCGGTAGTGGGACAAAAGTGATCCCAGTTTATTGGGTGGCCAAGAGAAAGGTAGAAAACGAGGAGTCTGGAGTCCGATCCTGCAAAGTCCGGATCAGTTCTCGGGAATTGCCTCGAAATTATTGGCGAAGGTGAGTCCATGGAATCGATGTAGGTGTCGGCATGGTCCCGACAAAACCATCCATGGATCAACTTCGCGGAGTACAAGAGAATATCGGATTTTGGAAGAACGATACGATGGTCAACGAGGAACAAAAAGGAGTGTAAAACAGTAGAAAGGCTCGGTTGAGCGGGGTGGTCAAAGGAAGACATAACAGAATTGGCGCAAAGGCGCGGGACTTTGATCTTTGAACCTTAATCTAGATCCATACAAACACAAGACAAAATCGGGTTCACCAACTCACGCCATGTGAAGCCGTGAAAGCTCGGCTATTTATTATCTTTTCATTTTTAGAGTTGTGATTTTTCAGGCATTTCTTATAACAAGTCCTTAGTACGCTACCCTATAGGAGAGAGAGTACTGCCGGAAGAGTATCCCGTACTTGTCCTCCTCCTGTGTAACCTGTAGTCTGTACTTTTTGGAGTCCTTGTAACCCTTCCTGGATCCCTACTCAGCCAAAGAAAAGAGAGAGGAAGCCGATAGGCGAAACCAATACTTCGGTTCTCGCTCGCAACGGAATCACCCGTGAGCGTGCAAGAACCTACTCGGACGCAGGACAATGAGACAGACACCCCCGTGAAGGCGTGGCCTATGCTCGATACTTCGGACAGGGTCGATGCTCATCACAATAGAGAGTCATCGTTGGTGACCAAGCCCTACTCGCCTACGTACGATAGAAGCGCCATTACTTCGGAAATCCAGGCGATACACAAGGCAGTTGCAGACTGGGCTTTTGGCTCTAATCCTTAGGGGGTCGCACTCACTCAAGGGAGTAGGGTTTTGGTCCCCCTCCAGGGTACCTGAAAACAATGAGGGCTTTATGAACCCGGTACAATGATAGTCCATTACGGATTTTAATTAAGGTCAAAGTTTATTTAGCAGTCCCCTAGTTTTAATTTTTGGGTTTTCACTTTTTTTGGATCTGTTTCATACCAGCGCCTAACGTTTTGGTAGATTTTCGTTTAAGTCCTAGGTGCTCAAAATCAGAGGGAGATAGCGGAAAAGCCATGCAAGTGGTTCTATGATGGAAATCTCATCATTGAACCGAATGATGCATGCTGAGTTAGAAGACTTACAGTGCATCCCAGCTCTCTCCATGTGGTATGCAAAACAGAATTTTTAAACCTATCTACATGGCGGTGTGCATTCGTCAAAATCTCCCTAAACATTAGCTGCTATTAACGTGAAGAACCACAAGCTTGGTCATTCATCTTTAACCTAAGGGTCCGGTCTTGGCTCACCCCTCCTCTTCTCGACACACTCGAGTTCAGGAGTAGCGCTTGATGGGGCTCGCTCACGGCACGTGGGTTAAGAGATAAATGACTTAGCTGTTTAAGTTTGACTAGATCCATACGAAGTAGACTATAGGAACATGCATTCTTATTAATGTTTGGACCTAGCTACCGAGTCAAGCAACCTATATCTAGGGGCTCCAAGCACACAAAACAAAGTAAAATAAAGGCGAAAAGCACAAAACAGCGGAAAACAAAGGAAAGAAGGCGGTAGAAATCGCGGAAAACAGCGATGAGGCCCCCAGGTGAACAGACACCCGGGCACTGGACCTCATTGTGAAGAGTAGAGTCCGGTTAATTATTACATGCCAAAGTTGTCTCTCTCTTACCAAAAATTACAGAGATAATCCTAAATGTTCTAAGCCTATCTAATTCGCATCTCCTTGCTTCCTTGATACTCTCTCCTGATGGTCATGAGAAGAGAAGACCGTCCTCCTCCAAGCTTGGCTGCCTTGGCCTCCTAAGAAGCCATCCTTGCGTGGCGGACCCTCGCATCAAAGTCACAAAAAGAGTGTATTAGAATAGTTCACTTAATCAATCATAGAGCACATAAAGATAATCACAAGAATTGAATCAATTAAGCATAGTGATTAATGTCAATAAAATGGCTGCTCACAGAATATAATCAATCATGAATCAAAAATGAATATCACCAAAAATGTACACAAGAATGACAAAGAAGAAAGTAGGCTATGCTCATTGCTCCCCGGCAACGGCGCCATTTGATGGACGCGCTTTTTATCAAGGGTCTGAATATGTCGTCGTGGCGACCCTCAATAAAAGGCGAGTGATCAACAATTGACCCACAATCAAAGAATAAAACAATCAAGCTCAAAGGAAGTGTGAATCAATCTTTATTTACTCTACCATAAAATGTATAGGGAACAAGCATGTAGAGGTCGAACCACAGAGAGCAATACAAAAATGCATGAGCCTATATGTGCATACCAGTCATTCTTGAGTGAAGTGGGTCTCTCTTTTTTTTTATTTTATTTTTTTTTATTATTTTTAGGGTTTTTCATTTTCTGGACTCAACATAGAAATAAATATACCATATGCAATTTTTTTTTTTTGGAATTTTCCAAAAACATTTTCTAATTTTTTTGTATTTTCTAAATCAAACAGTGCAAAAATGGCTCCTACTCTATTTTTAATAATCAGGAAAAATGCCAAAAATTCAAAATAAAATACGCGCGTGAACCAGCATGGCATAGAGCATCTACTCTAATTTTTGTGGATTTTTAGGAGCCATCTTGGTATTTTTAATAAATAGGAAAAGATACGAAATTAAAACAGCCTGGCAGGGGTATTTTTGCAAATAAAATAAACTCCAGGGGCATCAGTGCAAAAATACATACTAAGATAAACATTTATTTTAATTTTTAGAACTATTCTACAATATACAAAAACCGCCAGGGCATACTTGCAATTTTCACGCGCCTCACGTGGGACTGCACGTGAGGCGCGGAAGGACCTAAATGCAAATCTAATAAACTTAGGGTCCTTTCTGCAAAATATACAATTTATTTACAACGTGCTATTTAATTGACAATATTAAAAATTAAATATACAAAAGAGCGGGGGTATATGTGAAAATTACCCCCTAAGTGCGCGCGATCCAACGGTTCTTCGTTCGCCACTTGACACGCGTCACTGTCTCCTCGCCCGATGACGCTTCGCCGATGAAGCGTTAGGATTAGATCATTTGAGATGATCCGACGGTTGCTGCGTGGCTTCATCGGACGGTTGGGCTTCGATCTGGACCTGCGCTCTTGATCCAACGGCTGCTGCTGCTCGCGAAGAACAGGGAAGAACGGCTGACTTCCCTGGCTTCGATCGGTGATTCCTCCTCCTCCAGGCGCTTAATGTTGCTGCTTGTGCCCTCCAGGCGTCCGGCGAAGCGGTGCGCACCGTTCGAGATGCTCCAGAAGGTCCAGGACCTCCTGGATCGGCTGGACGAGCTCGGAGAAGACAAGGGGGTCCTGGAACCTTGAAGGGACTTGAATCGAGCCCCAGAGGGCTCCTTTCAGCTTGAGTCCTGCACCAAATGAAAGACGGGCTCGAGGGGGTCTTCCTCGACCCGAGGTTTAGGATAGACGAACGGGGAAAGGTGGAGGGCGGCGAGGTCCGACGAAGCGGAGGAGGGAGGACCTCGATTCGCAGAGCTGGGCGAGCTCTGGTTGATCTTGGAGCGTGGGTGCGTGGAGAATACGTAGGGGAAGGCGATGAGGTGGGGCGAAGGGTCAGATAGCGTGTTGATCAGAGTAGAGAGGTTCGCCGGAGCTAAACTCCGGCGAACTTCGATCTTAAGCTAATCGAGCACCTGAGGCTCTACTGACTGATCTAAAAGCTAAACTACGAAGTAACGACTAAAACTAAGCTAAAAACGGAAAGAAAGCAGCTCTTATACCTGGTGTGCGACCAGGGAGCAGGACCTCCGGCGACGCGGCGGCCGTGGGCGCTCCTTCGACTCCTCCAACTGCCTGAAGCTTCCAGGAGGACCCTCCTGTCACAAGGAACCTCAGAGGACTGGAATAGACGGTGGAAAACGACGGAAAGGGAGGCCAAAATGGATGAGGAGGTCGGAGGGTTTATTTATAAGCAAAGTTTGCGCCCTTATTGGCCGGCAGATCTTGGTGAATCTAGATGCTGTACAAGGAATCATGGGATGCGGCGTGATTCGTGGATGTTCGAGGAACAAATCTCATAAAGGGTCTTATCACCCTCAAGCAACACAATCGGCGTGAAAAAGCGAGGAAGAGGGACCTCTCGTGACTTGTCAGAGGGGCCGTCCTTGAGTCTGAAGAGTTGACCCGAGGTCAACTTTTGCCGGCCTGTGGTTGGTCCACGGGGGCCGCTAGAAGACAAAATAGGCTGGAGTATCAAAGAATGAATTATTTAAGCTAATAAACGATTTTATTATTTTTCAAGTATAAAATAAAAAATCTTTATTATTGTATGTAGTATTTTAATACGATTTTTATTTATTTTTATGAATTATTTTATTACGGTTTTAATTGAATAATGTGTATATGTGTATATCTACATGTATTTTTGTATATTTTATTTTTAATTTATTTATTTTATTTTATTATTTTAGTTTCTTATTTTATAATTTTATAACTTATTTTTGTGAGTATAAGTATATTTTTATTTTATTTTTATGAGTTTATTTATATTTTTAAATAAACAGATGTATGTGTATGTATGTATACTTATAGGTACTTTACCTATATATTATATTCATTTAATTTATTTAATGAATTTTATTTGTTTTTATTTTTGTTTTGTAGTTTTAATGAATGATATATTACATGTACATTATTATAAAATATGGATGAATCAAAGAATAAAAGAATTAAGTTCCCTTTTTTTTTTTTATTTACATGTATGTAGCATAGGTCTTTTGTCTATGATTATTATAGACTTATTTTATTTATCAAATTCTTTTTGGTTTTCTTGTAATTTCAACATGTACATGTATTATATATACTATTTACAAACTTTTAAAAATATAATTTTGTACAATTACTAAATATTGAATAAAATGAGTATTTTAATCAGTCTTATGTACAAGGAAGGTCAAAAACCTAACTTCCACAGATGGACTCCAAAAATTATGGAAATAATTTTACAAAATAGTTTATGAAATGCTAGATACAATTAAAGGTGAGTTTGATTGATTTGGAGTTTTTATTTGCAAGATATGAGTCTGTGAAGTTGAGATTTTTGCTTTTTATTTTGTGTATAAAATGTACACTGTATATTCTTTTTGCACAAATTCAATTTTGTAATTTTATTTACATTATTATCTACAACTTTTATGTACAAAGTTTCTTTATTTGATGAATAAATAATTATGTACAAAATAGGTGCCAAAAATGCAATAATGGAAGAATGAATAAATGATGTATTTATTGAATGTTGGCCCTTATCTCCCCCTACTTTATTCCTTGTCGACCAATTCCATGCTGGCCTTGGTCTCGGGGTTAGGGTCATAAAATATTTGCAATATTTTATTCCTTTTTCTTTTCTTCTCTTTATTCTATAATTTTGGTATTTAAAAACCTTATTTTATGTATAATTAATACAATAAATAATAGATGCTAATATGTACAAATTAATGTTATTTACATGCATTTGCTGGGGTTTTTAAGGCCAAAATGATAGAATAAAGGTGATGAAATGGAGATTCATCACTCAGCTATATCATACTCATGGAGCGGCGAATTATTGGGTCGAGCTGGATTTGAACCAGCGTAGACATATCGCCAACGAATTTACAGTCCGTCCCCATTAACCGCTCAGGCATCGACCCCGGAATAATCAATTCTAGGATTATTGAGAATTGAT
Organism: Ottelia alismoides; assembly: GCA_037367405.1. Taxonomy (NCBI): domain Eukaryota; kingdom Viridiplantae; phylum Streptophyta; class Magnoliopsida; order Alismatales; family Hydrocharitaceae; genus Ottelia; species Ottelia alismoides. The sequence continues at coordinate 711,063 of JAZKJV010008379.1, read as the reverse complement.
AATTCATGATCAACTTCCTTTCGTAGTACCCTTCCCCCAGGGGAAGTCGAATCCCCGCTGCCTCCTTGAAAGAGAGATGTCCTAAACCGCTAGACGATGGGTTTTGACCAATTGCATCGTTTCTTTGTGAATTCCTATAGGAAGCTTTTGTATATGTGTCCCTGGGTACTCCTTTATTATTTCGTCCAACAGTAATAGTTCTTCTAATTCTATGAATTTTTCTAGAACGTTCTTCTCTTGAATATCATTCAAAAAAGTTTCGGATTGCCGGGTATTCCACCAATTAGTAATCCAGGGTTCCAGACATTTATTAAATAATAGAGAAATCCACCAGGGCAAAAATACTATAGATGCAAGATAAGGAAGAGAAGTCAATGCTTTCTTTTTTTTCACTTTTCATCTGTGAATTGTTAATGAATTTGCTTCATTCGTCGACTCTATCTGATATTTCTTTGAAGCATGAAGTCAACGTTTCCTTTTTTGCATGCTCATCTTCATAATATAATCATATATTACAATGTTATATTATATATCTATCAGGTTAAATAATTTCATCAATAAATATAATTATTACGTTGTTTGTAAATATTTTCCTATAAAATGTAAGGCTTACGCTTCGACCATCTCAAGGCTATGCCTCACCTCGCCTTCAACGAAAATGCCTCGTTCCTCTTTTCATTTTTTCCAACCATGATCGTGAAAACCCATCGGCAGGCAACTGGCTTCACACCAGATGGAACAAGATCCCAGGTCTCCCTAGAGGTAAGAGCAACCATTTCCTCGTCCATGGCATGTTTCCAACCACGGTCATGTAATGCACTATAATAATCATGAGGTATGGTGATAGTCATTAACGCATCTGTAAAACATCAGTCCCAACTTGAAAGACTGTCTGGAAGTAAAAAAATGTGATAAAGTGCATAATATGTTAAGTCTTATCTTATGTTACTATTTTTAAGTTTTATTATTTCTCTGTCCTTATTGTGTAATTTACACATTAGTGTTTCTATTTTCTATATAAGAGAACCCTTGGGTTATATGAAATAAGAACAACAGTTCCTCAACATGATATCAGAGTGGCAGTCCAAGATAGGAGCATGTTCCCTAGAACCAAAACCTACCTTCCAGCGCAAAGCGCACCGCCTCCTCCCAGGGCTGGCAGCGCCATCCATCATTAGCAACAGTTACCACCATCGTCGCCGCCATCAGCAGCAATAGCGACAACCGTTGTCGCCAATGCCTATAAGCAGTGACAGAAATAGCCACAACCATTGCGTGTTGGCTACAACAACAGTAGACAAAGATTCTGTCGCTCCACCGATCCCTCATCATGATTCAACCGCTCTGGCTGTGATTTTGTGGTCTGATTTCGTAGTTCTTGGCTTGAATTCAAAGGTTTTCGGCCTGATTTCAGTCTGAGAATTTCGAAATCAGACCGTTGTGGACATATTTTGAGATCTAGCAAGGACAACGATTGTCTAAGACAGATTGTGGAATGAGTCTATGCCCACAATCATCCTTTTTCATGTTTGTTTAGACATCTCGAGATCTGTCTAAGGTCTTAGTTTTTTGTCCATGATGTCAGAAAGTAGAGTTGAACACCATCTACGGGTGCCTTCAAGGGTCCAATACCTATAATCAAGATGGATGACACAAGCTATGATTTATAGGCGATGTAATTCATGAATATGTTGCAGAGCCATAGTAAGAAGCATATTCTGACACGGGATGAGCCGGTGGACAAGACTGGAGCCAACACCTCATGGGAGGCAGATGATGCATATGACAAAGGTGTGGCTATCTAGTATTGTCTCTGTTGTGATAGCCAATGATATCTCGAATCAACCCACAACAAAGGCGATGTGAGATATCCTCGTAGGAACATACTATCAAGCGATGAATGAGTCGAAGCTATTGCAACTCCAGCATGATATCTTCACAACCAAATATGGTGATAATCCTCTTCATTCCTTATATATATCTCTGAAGGGTAAATTTGAGTGTCTCCATAGTTACATAACCTTAATAGCTTCGCCAGAGCAACATAAGGCATATACAGATTCTGTCAAGATCGGGGTGTTTCTAGCTGCCCTTAACCCATCATAAGATTCGGCTCACTCTCAGTTTCTCACCGATGCTACCATACCTCCTATGGAGGAAGTGTACCACAGACTGAGCTGACTGAGTATCCCCTCTATCACGTCCTTTCAGACATCGTCAATTATAGCAATTTCTCATGGTAGAGATGGTTCATCTCCGTTCAGAGGATGAGGCACATGTGGCAGAGGCAGTCCACGTCAGCCATGTTCATACTTTCATCGAGTAGGCCACTCAAAGGACACATACTACTCCAAGCACAACTCCCCACCATCGATCGTGTTGTAGAGCAGGCTCAGTCTGCTCCTGATTTTACCGATCATCGCTATGAGGACTTCGTTTCCTGACTGAGAGAGATCATGCCACCAATCATTGGACATTCTAGTATGAACCCTTCAGATAAAGCAGACTCTGCCTTTACTAGTACTTCAGGTATTTCTCATGCATTTACTGGTCGCTCTAGACCAGAACCTTCAGAATGGAAAATGGACTGTAGAGCTTCACATCATATATGCGAATATCGCTTACAGTTTGGTACTTATATTCCAACACAAAAAGGTAGATCATTTGTGATTACAGATGCGACACATTCCCCTATTACTAGACAGGGGGAGTTCATTCGACTCCCTTCATATGTTTACAGAATGTTCTTCATGCACATACCTTCTCCATGAATTTACTGTCAGACAAATTACAAAATATTTATATTGATGTGCTATATTTGACCCCAATTCCCTTATTTTTAGGAGATACTCACAGGTCGGGTGATTGGATGTGGCTGGTGCCACTTCTCTTTTTTCAAAGTCGATTTCTCCTTGTACATGGCATCTCAGATTTGGTCATCTACAACTGCAAACGATTGGTCGTCTCATTCCTGGCATCTCTACCAAGTTCAGTTTCCAGTGCGAACCATGTCAACTTGGAAAGCATCACCAATCCATCTTTCCAAGTCATTAAGATCATAGTAGTCAGAGTCTTTTTAAGTTGTTTCATCTTGATATGTGGGGTTGAGTCGTGTACCTGATCATCAGGGATACATGTAATATATGGTTTGTGTTGATTTTTCCAAACTGTCATGGGTATTTATGTTAAAGCATAAGTTTGAGGCTAGTACATTAGATTAGAACTTCGTTGCTGAAATAAAGAATATTTTCTCTGCCTCTAGAAAATATATTTGTTCTGATAATGCTCGTGAGTTCGATACTACGCAACTGTCGCATTTTTTAGCTTGCATGGCATTATTCATCAGTCTTCCTGACCATATACTTCTCAACAGAACGATGTTGCTGAACACAAACACCGTCATCTCCTTGATATCATCAGGGTTCTTCTCATACAGAGTCGGGCTCCTCATTTATTCTAGGGTGACGTTGTGATGACAACATGTTATCTTATCTACCATTTTGGGCAAAAAGGCAACCTTCTCCCTTGCTTTTCCAGAGAAGGATCTTCTCTCTTACATCACGAGTATTTGGTTGCGTGACTTTTGTCCATTTCTTACATCCTGGTCGTGACAAGCTCACTCCTTGAGCTGTCAAATGTATGTTCATTGGGTACTATCACACCATGTTGGAGTATTTGTTATAAGTGTCACTTGAATAGATGGGTAAATGGATCCCTCCAGGATCAATTTACCACATCTTGTGGTTTAGTCCTACATCTACCGTATGTGGGATGTGGAGACTCGGTGAGGGCTATATAAGAAGCCCCTCACCCTCTGTATCATATGAGAAAAATAATAGATTGTTAGCCCTTTGAGGTGTTCTCCCGTGGTTTCATCCCTCTCCTTAGGGAGTAGGGTTCCACGTAAAAATCATTAAGTTCATGTTTTATCTTTCTGTACTTTATGCTCTGTTTATCAATTCACTTCCACATTCCCATTTTCTAGCACATACAAAAGGATTATCGGTGTTTTGATCCTGTAAAAGGAAAATACTATGTCAGAACCGATGTTACATTTTTTGAGTCAATCATGTACTACTCTCCTATAAGTGATAGATTGAGTCCATCTGAGTCTGAGGATGTGATTGTTCTTCCATCTCCACCTACACATGTACTCAACATATCCTCCATGCTCCAATGCCTTCCCCAACATCCAGCACACCTTAAGTAAATTTTAAAAATTTGGTTTTGACTGGTGGTAGTAGTGGTGTGAATGATGTACAGGGTCAATCACAGGATGAGCATGCATGTATATAAGATGAACTAGAACCACCCCATGAGTGTAATTTGGGGTGGTATATTGCCTTGCGAAAAGGCAAACATTCCTATACACGATACACCCTCACAGGTCGTATGTCTCTGGAGCGACTTTCAACAGATTTCATGCAATTTGTGGTGGGATTATATGCCATTGAAATCCCGCATACATATTAGGAGGTTCTCAAGATGAGACAATGGCACCTAACCATGGAAGCGTAAATGGTCACTTTATAGTCTCATGGCATGTTGAGCATTGTTACAACACCAAAGAATGTGTCGGTTGTGGGATGCGAGTGGGTGTTCACTATGAAGCATTGAGCAGATGGTAGCATTGATCGTTCCAAGGCACGACTTGTGTCTCGTGGGTTCACCTAAGCTTATGGGGTGGACTATCAAGACACATTCTCTCCAGTAGCTTGACACTCCATACTTCGGGTTCATCTCTCTGTTGTAGTCACATGGGATTGGCCTCTGTATCAGCTCGATGTAAAGAATTCTTTCCTCTAGAGTGATCTACAGGAGGAAGTCTACATGCAGCAACCACATGGGTTCGATGCTGAGGGTGAGTGTCAAAAGATGTGCACACTTCATAAGACAATCTATGACCTTAAGCAGAGTCTAAGAACATGATTTCAGAAGCTATCGGACATGATAGAACAAAGGGGGTTCATGAGATCAACTACAGATCATTCCATGTTTTTTCAAAGGTCTCAAAAGGGTATTGTTACTATATTGGTGTGTGTTGATGATATCATCATTACGGGGGATAATGTACAAGGCATTCAAGCAGCTAAGGTGTTTCTTGGACAACAGTTGTTACCAAGGACCTTGCCAGTCTATGCTACTTCCTTGGACTGGAGTTTGCCAGGAACCAACAAGTTCTTGTGATGAGCCAGCGGAATTGTGTTACGGACCTTCTCTCAGAGATGGGTATGGTATATTGCAAGCTAACCACTACTCCTATGGACCCGAGCATGAAGCTATAAGATGATGACACTGAGGAAGTAGACAAGAGGATATACAAGGAGCTCATTGGGAAGTTTCTATATGTGACCACCACCATTGTTGTAAAAGTCGGCTAACTAGGCCGATTAGTCGGCCCGACTAGTCGACTAGGTGGGGTAGCCACAATTCAGCCTTCCATGAGAGAACCAAGCATATCGAGGTAGATTGTCACTACACTCAAGACATGATCCAGAAGGGTTTCATTTCTACATCTCATGTTAGCTCAAGTGAGAAGACAATAGACATGCTCACAAATGCTCTCTAACTCGAGGACCTTTCAGAGATGTTGTTCCAAGATGACCTTGATAGACATCTATGCTCTATCTTGAGAGGGTGTGTTAAGAGTTTTATGTTATGTTACTATTTTTCAGTTTGTTTATTTCTCCATCCTTATTATGTAATTTACCCATTAGGGTTTCTCCCTTCTATATAAGAGAACCCTTGTGCTCTATGAATTAACAAGAACGTATTTTGCTCAACACAGTACATTGCCTCTTTGTCTCTGTAGTGTTATACGGAGATCTGGCAGGGCATACGAACTAGAAATAGTGGAGTCACTTGAAGAAGACACATCCTCCTGCAAAGAGGAACATGTAGTGGAACATAATCAGAGTGTTCGGTATGTGTTCCTTTGTAATTGATAAGTTGGTAATGGTAACTCCAAGGGTATATCACCAACAGACTGTGAAATAGCTGGTATATTCAAAAAGGTGGCATCGGCAGAGAAGTAGCATTGGTGACCAGCCAAATCATAACACATGTATCAAATTTGTGTGCGAGAATACCCAAGAAAAACACAATTGATGGCATAGGAGATACTTTATCTGCGCTGTGGAAATTATGTACAAATGCAATGCATCCCAAGACATGCAGAGGTAGAGGCAATGGTATGTTATCAGGATAAATAAGGGAGAAAGGTGTGAGACCCTTAAAAACAAAAGATGGTACCATGTCTATAAGGTGGATGTTAGTAAGGATGGCATACATCCCCGCAGTAGGTCTCGGGTACCTTCATATGAGTGAGCAAAAACCAGATAATGTCAAGAAGGTGACGAAGTTTCCTATCAGCTACTACATTCTGCCATTCTACTGAGAGGTATATGGATAGGAAGTATGATGAATAGCCACCTAAGAATTAAAAAATGACACCAAACCATGCTATGTAAATTCAAGTGCATTATTAGTCTGCATAATCTGAATACAAGCAGAGAAGGATGCTTTAATGAACTTGAAAAAGATTTGACAATCTTATTAATATTTGATCGTTCCTTCATTAAGTAAACACAAGAACATATGTTATGATATCAATACAAACCACAAAGTACATGTAGCCCCCAAGAGTGCGGACAGATCGGGTCTCCAAATATCAAAGTGAACTAGAGAAAATGGAATAAGATGACGAGTTTCAACCCTTGTCGGGAACGACATGTAATGATGCTTTCCGAACTGATACACCTCACACTTAAATGGCTTTAGTGAAAAGACTTCAAGGAACATCATGGAGAGAGCTTTCGCAGAGGGATGCCCAAGATGCAGATGCCATAGTAACAGACCAGGGGGGATAATACTACACCAAAAGAAGAGTTCATAGGAATATCAAAGTAGTAAAGTTCATTCTTCGCATGTCCCCCGCTAAAAATTTACATCATCCAAATATACTGAAAATAACAGTAGAGCTCGTTAAAAATTGCATGGCTTACCCTTGACTTGTGGTAGGATCAAAATGTCTGATGGGGTGCCTATAGTTGAGAAATTGGAGAGAAAGCTGACAAGATGGAAAGTTGACATCTTATCATGCAGGGGACGCTTGGTGCTTATAAAGGTTGTCCATTCGGCAATTCATGTGTTTTTATGTCCTCTTACCTTATACATGTTGGTATCCGTCGCTGTTGGGAAACTATTATGTGTAGATTTATCTGTAGCAAGTCAGGATCAGAGGGGTCAGGTGTTCATCTGGGAGATTGAGAAACGGTTACAACTCTATTGTCAGCAAGAGGGTTCGATATTTCTCGCCTAGAGACAATGAATATGGTCCTGCTTATGAAGTGGGTTGGCAGGATTTGGGGCAGGGACTAAAACCTGTGATGCATCATGTGCAAGATAATAGTGTGGCTCTTCCATCGTTCTATCCTTCGGCCCTTTGGAGTTGAATTAGATCAGTTCTTCCGATGTTGCATGAGTTATTTCGCCCCGTTCTTAGCAATGGTTGCTCTTTCACTTTCTGAACAGATAAATTGTAACGGTAATGGCACCTTCGCAATGCTTTTTCCACGTCTCTTTGCATTTGTAACAGATCAAGAGGTAAAGGTGAAAGATTGTTGGTTTGATGGGAGTTGGATGTCCATGTTCCGTACAGATTTTTCAGACCAACATTTAGATGATTTTCTTCAACTTCTTGACTCACTAAGTGATTTTAATGGCCCACCAAATGTTAGAGATCACTGGGTCTGCAAGTAAAAGTCGTTTTATGAGAAAATGGCTTAGGTGAAATTTTCCTTTTTCGATTGTATTTCTCGATAAGGACAATTTCTCTCTACCACGTTGTGCCTTTGGCTCTGTGGTATTTGTGGGATAACTCCCGAAAACAGAAAGGGTACCTGTGTTTTGATCCGGTCATATAGAAGTACAACGTAAGTGTCGACGTCACATTTTTTAATTTGTCGGTACTTTTCTAATAAATGATACAACCTCGTCTAACTCTGGTGAGGAGTTTTACATACCTCATCCTCCTACAACACCACCTCCTCCACCTCCTCATATAGTGTCAACTCTTTCACAACCTCCACATTCTTCTATAGTGCCTACTCTTGTGGCTCAAGCTTGGCCTTACTTTTACACCCACAGGGTTTTAATTGTCCCCCCCTCATGTGCCTTCCATGTCATCTAGCACACCTCATCTCAAAAGCTTATGAAGTTTTGTACAAAAATTTCAACTCTAAGGAGGGCCAGAAGGATATATTCGGATTGGTCAAAGCAAGAGAAAGAAAGACCAAAGATCTTTCTCAAGTGAGATGCATTAAGGATGAGAAAGGTCGCATGTTTGTTACTCAGAAGTATATAGAGACTAGATGGAAGCAGTATTTCCATAAACTTTTCATTGGGAAAGGCAATAGAGCGATCACTTTAGGTGATCTAGATAGTAGTGAAAGTTACTTGAATCATGCAAGCTATAGATGAATACTAAGAAAGGAAGTAGAGGATGCTTTGAAGGTCATGAGACATGGGAAAGGTGTAGGATCAGATGACATCCTTGTAGAAGTATGGAGAGTTTTAGGTAAGCGTGATTTGACTTGGCTTACAAATATTCAATGTTATTTGGCGAAGCAAGAAAATACCTGAAGATTGGAGGAGAATCATGGTGCCTCTTTATAAGAACAAAGGAGACATTCAAAATTGTTCAAATTACAGAGGTATCAAACTGATGAGTCATACTATGAAAATTTGGTAACGTGCAATTGAAAGAAGGTTGAGCCAAGTTCCCAAAGTAAAAGAAATCCAATTCAGATTCATGCCAGATCGCTCAATTATTGAAACCATCCATTTGCTAAGGAGAACAATAGGGATTTATAGAACTAAAAGGAAGAACCTCCATATGATTTTTATTGATTTGGAAAAGGCTTATGATTATGTCCCACGGGAGATATTGTGGACAGTTTTAGAGAAGAGACAAGTACATGTCCTATACATTAACCTCAAAAAGGATATGTATGATAGGGCTTTATCTTGTGTAAGGATCCGATCGGTTAAGATTGACTATTTTGATATCAACGTTGGTTTACATCAAGGTTCAGCTTTAAGTCCATTTCTTTTTTACTTTGATTATAAATGAGTTGACAAGTCAAATTCAGGATGAGATACCTTGGTATATTACTTGCTAATGATATTGTGTTGATTGATGGGACTAGAGATGGAGTAAATGAGAAGCTTGAGGTTTTGAGACATGCATTGGAGATTAAAGGATTTCATATAAGTATGGCTAAGATTGAATACGTGGAGTACACTTTTGATGGCAACAATGACAAAGGAATCGAGTTGAAGATTGGTGACGATAACATTCGCAAGAGAAATTCTTTTAGATACCTAAGATCTATTTTGCAAAATAATGGGGAAATTGATGGAGATGTTACTAATATAATAAGTACTGGCTGGCTAAAGTGGAGCGGAGCCTCTGTTGTTCTCTGAGATAAGAAAATTCCTTGAAAAATCAAAGGAAAGTTTTGCAAAGCAACTGAGAGATATGATATGCTCTATGGATCTGAATGTTGGCCTATGAACCATAGACATGTGCAAAGAATGGCAGTAGCAGAAATGAAAATGCTAAGGTGGATGTATGGACACACACGTAAAGATCGGATTCGGAATGATGCAATCAGAAATATAATATGCGAGAAAACCGCTTATGATTTGGTCATTTGCAAAGAAGGTCAGCTGATGCACTAGTTAGGAGATGTGAGTTTTGGGATGTTGAGCCAACTGAGAGAGGGTGAGGATGGCCCAAGAAGTGTTGGAATGAGACTATACAAAGGGATCATAGTTTTTTAGATATAAGACCGAGATTGATCCAAGATAGATCTGACTGGAGGCATTGAATTCATGTAATCGACCCTACTTAATTGTGGGAAAAGGCTTTGTTGTTGTTGTTGTTGATTTCTATTGATCATAATGTGATTTGTTTATACAACAGGACTTATTACAGTTTGAGCAGGTAGCACCTCAAGTTACGGATCATTCAGAGGATCCGGATCAACCAATTGCTCTTTGAAAGTGAAGGTGTATGTCTGCTACATATCCTCTCACTGCTTGTGTCTCTTCGTGGTGTATTTTATTGCAGCTCAGGAGGTTTGTCGTAGGTCTTGCAGCTATAGAGATCCCACAAACATATTAGGAGGTTATATAAGAAAACCAATGACGTCGTGCTATGAATGAGGAGATAGTGCTCCAGTCCGATGGCACACATGGAGTTTGGTTATTGCTCCTACAACAGCATCTATGGCTGGCTACAAATGAGTGTTTATAATGAAGTACCGTGCATATGGAAGTATTGATCGATACAAGGCCAGTTTGTGGCTCGTGGGTTCAGCCAGACTTAATGGTGGACTGTTAGGACACGTTCTCTCCAGTGGCACATCATTCTACTCTAAGTATTCTCCTCTCTGTTATCGTGGTACGAAACTGGTCCATGTCCCTGCTAGATATGAAGAATGCTTTTATATATGGTGATCTTCACTAGGAGTTCTATATAAATCAACCACTTGGATTCGCTGATGAGGGGGAGTGTAAGAAGTTACGTTCATAAGACTATCTACAACCTTAAACATAGTCCCAAAGCATCGTTCCAAAAGCTCTCAGACTTAATAGAGCATCGGAGCTTCACGAGATCGACTGCAGATTATTCAATGTTTGTTTTGAGGACTCAGAGAGGTATCGTTATCATTCTGGTTTATGTTGACGATATCATTATCTACAGAAGATGACTTACAATTAGTACAGCTAAGGAGTTCCTTGAAAAATAGTTTGTCACCTAGGACCTTGGCGAATTATGTTATTTTAGTTTGAGTTCACCAAAAACCTATTGTGATGACCCAAAGGAAGTATGTTACATATATGTTACATATCTCCTTTCAAAGACAAGCATGGCAGATTATAGATCCACCAATACTCCCTTTGATCCTAGCATGAAGCTATATGATGATGATATGTAGAAGGTAGACAAGGAGAGATACATAGAGTCTGTTGGGAAGCTCCTCTATGTGACTATTACCAGGAAATATATCTCCTTTGTTGTGAGCAAAGTTAACCAGTTTATGGACCAGCCAAGACAGGCTCACATGGATGTGGTTCACATGAATCTGAGGTATATGTAGTTTTCTCCAGGTATAGGATCATAGTAGAGAGATATCCCTTGCCTTCGCGACTAGTGCATACACAGACTATGCAGGATGCCTTAAGGACAAAATCCACGTCTAGATTTGAAGTATTCATTGGGAACTCTTCGGTGTCATAGAAGAGCAAGAAGCAGACTGTGGTTGCTTGATCTAGTGCTACAGGGGAGCACCAATATGATGTGGGTCAGATCTGTTCTGACAGACTTAGCCATTGATGCGTCGCTTCCCATCCAGTTACAATGTGAAGTTATTCTATTCATTGCCAACAACCCCGCCTTCATGGGAGAACTAAACATATTTAGGTCGATGTCAATTATACATGTGACATGATTCGAAGGATTTTATCTCTACTTTCTACATTAGCTCACCAGAGCAGACATCAGATGTTTTCACCATGGCACTAGCCAGATGGTTATTTCAAATATGTAGTCCAAGCTGAGCATGATTGACATCTATACTCCATCTTGCGGGGAAGTGCTGAGAGTTCTATTTATCTTTTCTCATTGATTAAGCATTTTCTATTTTTTCATCTCTATTATGTAATTTTCCCTCTAGGGTTTCTCATCTCTATATAAGAGAGTCCTATGGCCCCCTTTATAAAACAAGTTATTATTTATCTCCACGATCAAGTTTTTTCAAAGTGAAGGAGAATTGATGAATGCACAAATTGAAGATTTTGACTAATAAGGGTTTTCTGGTTATTAGTAGTTATCTTAAGACAGTTCTCAATTTTTATTTTCGTTAAATAAATTGAGATCAATAAGAATCTAAATAATTATGGCTGGCATTTTTTTTGTTAGAAATGTTTTAGGCGTAAATTAAGGTTTGTTACATGGTTAGTTATTTATTTTCCATATTTATTTGTAATCCCACAACTCCCTATATAAAGGAATTAGTAGGGCTATTGCTAAAGAGGAAGTTATGAAATTATTAAGTGAATTCTGGTTTGAAGAGTGCCTCAACCTTTATTCTCCTCCCCTCTACATTCTAGGGTTCCTCTGCTCAACTCCATTCATCCCTCATCTAGCGAGCCTCATGGTTTTCTTGTTTCTCTTCTCAACCTTTGTCGACTATCCATCAACATCAAGTGTCAGAGCACGGCAATGATGAAGGATATTGAGAATCCTCAAGCGCATCACGGAAGCATGTCGATCGCATCGTATGCAATCGGAGCAACTAGTCGTACTAGATGCTAGATGCAGCGGAAATTAAAATTTTTTAACTTTAAAGATGAAACCACATGATCACGAGAACACTTCTCGGATCGTTTCATCAAACCACAAAGTACAAGGAATACCTCTTGAAGCGTGGTTGTGATCGCGAGATCCCAAAGTAGAGATCCTCCTATCTTAAGTCTGATCCACGAAGAACGCACTTGCGGGCGTGATGATGAGTCACGTTCCTTCCCGCAATCCTCGATGAAGATCCAAGCGATGGCTCCCCCGATTTCGTCAAACGAAATCCATCGTCTTCCTTTAGAGTAAGCAACTCCAAAGAAGATGGAGATCCACGAGTCGTCGAAGAAGAAGCCGAGAGTCTCTCCTTTCTCAACACAAAGTGGACGGCCACTTAATGGAGAAGAGAAAGAGAGAGAGGGCGAGAATGAGAAAGAGAGAGGGAGAGTTGTCACCTTGTACAACTCTTAATGATGTACCATGGAAGGCTACCCTAGCCCTCTATTTATATTAGTTTAGGATCCATTGGATCTCAATCCATGGACTCATAGATCCAACGGCTAGGCTTGGTCTATGTAAGATCAATGGTTATGATTGTTGTTGGTTAAAACCAACAACATTTATTTATTATTAAATTAAATATATGTTGCAACATTATCAACACATTTTTAATTCAACATAAATAAATTAGTTGAGAGATTAATCATCATAATAAAATGGAGTCAATATAGCCTCCTAAAATTAAGGGGCGTCACCCATGACTCTTTCATGGGTGACGCCACCTCTAAATTTGGTGGCTTTATTTCTCCTTTTATTATATTATTTTATCTCTCAATTATTGCAAAAATATCCACCAAATTAATTCCAAATTAATTTGTGAATATTTCAATCATGCCATTGAACATTATGTGAATCATATTCACAACCCAAACTAATTTGTAAATTGCATTTCCAATTAATTAACAAATGTGAATCCAATTCACACTATTAATTAACAAATGCTATTTACATAAATTCTCTCTCTTATATATACATATTATAAATCACATTTATAATACACATATATCATGGATAGTATTATCCACATTCTCTAATCCTTGATAATTAAATCTCATTTAATTATCTTGGATAATAATATGAATCATATTCATATTATGCTTGATAATTAAATCTCATTTAATCATCAAGTCCTTGCTTGGATATACATTTCATCAAAGGAATTATTCTTGAACCCTTTCAAGAATAATGTGCTTTCTCCGCAGATACTTGGAGATAAGGACAGGGCGATTGTATTATTCCACATATAGTGACTTGGATATTGAGATATTATCTCAAATCCAGATCTTAAGAACCTCCCATAGATGCTTGATTAAATCAAGACCGCAAATCTAATCTTCTCATTACATCTGAATCTCATTCAGACCAATGTCCAACACTTGGACTAAGATCAGATTACTTCTCTACTGGAAGGAGTCACTAAAATCCAGACCTGTTTCATCACTCCCTCGGAATGGAAGCGTCATGGATATACAATCGTTTATGATCACATCACCCTCAGGTATTCCCAATACCTGTACATCCTGCATACTGGAAGACCCATGGTCAACCCGAAGATCAAGATCTATTTTACACTGTCTTCTTCAGGGTTTGATCATTAAGTTTCTCATTTGATCATTGGGATTTGGTATCGATCATATACTTTCCAAAAGCATATATCATACCTAGGTCTTGATCATATACTTTCCAAAAGTATATATCAAACCTACAAATTCAGTCAAGCTTCCAAAGCAAGACGACCGTGCACGGAATTTGATTCTTCCCAATATCTCATGAGTGAGCTCATGTCTTCCGGTTCAGTAGTGAACCTGTATGATCCCTTTGAGAGATCGTATTACTCATATGCCCTTATATGCACACCAGCGCACCGGTGTATAAACCTTGGTTAGGTCATCAACCTATTGGTCTGCCAAATGTACATACTCAGACATATAGCAATACATCTGTCTCCGGTCAGAGGATGCGTGCCTATGCTGTGACAGCATTCAACATAGGACTTAGGTTATCTCGATCTCGTTAAGTCAACTCTTTGACCTAACTAATCTGACACCTCCGAATCTCTATTCCTATGCAGAGGACCTGCATCAAGAGGTCGGTCAGATAACAGCCTATGTGAGAAAGGATTGCCATCTCCTACTCAGGCTGGAGATGACATCTTAACAATCATTTGACGGTGCTTGATGAGTCCTCAATCTAACTCTTTAGATATTCATCCAAGCACTAGCCTCTATGATTCAATAATTGAATCAACAGCTGTATGATCATTAAGATAGCCATGGTACATAACCCTAATTGTACAGAGGGACCTATTATGCAAATTATTTATTCTTCATTTCAGATCAGGGAATGATATTTGCAATAACATTTATTGCATAATGGCTCGCCGTGGGCTCACATGTCCAACAATCTCCCAGTAGCCCAAAGAGCCATTAATGGGCTAATCATTTAAACCATACTCATGTGACAATCATATGCTATTTAGAAAAATAGCTAGGTAAGCTGATCAGTCACTCTGTTCCCAAAAGACTATGCCAAGTCCTTTTACGGCACTTGCATATCCCTAGGTAACAGTGCTCGCATCCAATGCGAATGTTGCATCTAATGCAACCAATACTCAATCTAGTCAAAGCAGTTATAGTGTCTTTGACACTATTGCTTAATAACTATTATAACCAGTATTTCCATAATCCTTATCAGAATACCCTTATTCCGGGAGATCACTATCTCTCAAGGTATCCACAGTTAAGACCTTTTAGATCTCTATCTATAAAGTCTTAACTTCTTGAAAATAAGACTTAGAGATCACTATCTCTAAAGCCTTGTCATCTTTGAAGATATCATTATTACTGCAATCAAGTGTTCTTTGTCCATAGTAGGATCAGTAACAGTTTACTACTCCCACTGCATGGCAGATGTCTAGCTTTTGTACACATTTAGCATACACTTAGCTTCTCGTAACTGATGCACAAGTGCAAGCAGTTCTAGCATTCACTTCCTCAACTCTTTGAGGTGCTATCCCTTTAGATAGGTCAGTACCAAATCTCAAGGGAAGGAAGCCTTTCTTAGAATTTCCAAGAATGGAATATGTCCAAGGTGTACTACAAATGTGACAGTCCCAATACCCTCTTTTCTTTGCTTCTGAATAACTTCAGAACTAAGGTCTAAGAGGTATTCTTGAGATCATATCTCAAGGTATGGAATAGCCAGTCTATAAAACACTTATTCTCATCCTTATATCATTCCAAATGATTAGGATATTATCTACATTTAGCACGATGAACACAATGGCACTTCCACTAAGCTTCACATGGTACATCAAGATTTTATTTGAAATCATAACATTTATAATTTCATCAAATCTTATGTTCCAACTTCAAGAAACTTATTTGAGTCCATAGATGGAGTTTCTTTAGCTTTCACACCTTACTTTCCCTGATCATGAAGCCCTGGGGCTACTTCATGTGAATATCTCCAGAGAGGTATTCTTAGAGGAATGCAATCTTGAATTACATCCCGAAGATGCAATAGTCAAGTTGTGTAGCTATTTTTAGCAATATTCTGATGAGTTCAAGCATGGTTTCCGAAGAGCAAGTCTCATTGCAAGCAATGTCTTCTCTTATGGTGTGTAGCTCATGGCTACGAACCGAGCTTTGAAGGTCTCTACCTTCTCATCAGGTTCCCTTTCTCTTGAAGATCCATTTACACCTTAATGGGTCTAACCCTTATAGGTGGATCCTCGAGGGTCCATATACAACACTTGTATATGAAGTCTACTTTAGACTTTATTGCTAATATCCATCATTCCATGTCATGATCCTTAGGAGCTTCATCACATGAAGTCCGATCATTGTCAGACTTGGCTGACACATGGAATACATCCTCAAATTCATTTGAAGAGGTATTAATGTTTCATCTTTAATTGTCCTTTTAGTTTCCGATTTCAGGAGTCTCATTATCTTCTCAAGATTAAATGAGTTCCTTTACTTCATTTTCATCTTGATTCTCAAGAGTCTCAATCCTCCAAGAATCACATTCTCAGAGATGAGATCTTTTAAGAATCTCAAGGTCATAAAGTAGGTATCCAATACCATCCTTTATTTTCCTAATGAAGCAGCACTCTCAAGTGCTAGATTCCAGCTTACTTGCATGGAATCTTATTAAGGATATATAGTGTAGTCTCTACTACATATATATACCTGGAAACTAAGAGGAAATTATGCTAAAATCATCATTGATCAAATCATGTCACACATGATCCAATTGTATCTCCCTACAACTCTATTGAGTTCAGGTTTATCAGGAGGAGTGAGATAGAAATGATATTCATATCTCCATAAGGTATTCTTTGAATTTTATCTAATAGGTACAAGCTACCTAGGTTAGATCAAATTCATTTCATCTTTCTTCAAACTTTGGTTCTAAACCAAAATTGTGAAATCTTTGAACATTTCAATGGTTTCTCAGGTGAAGAGAAGAAATCTCATATCATACGTAATCATCAATAGATATCACATATCCATAATGTTTACTATGATATAGGTGATCTACATACATCAATATGTATGAGATCTTGAATACCTCGACATCTAACACCATTCCCAGAGAAGGGTGTATTGGACATTTTACTATGAATACAATATTCATAAGTATGTAAGATTTGAAATTTTTAGACATTCTAAAGATTCATATCTTACCAGTCTATTGATCAAATCAGCAGACAAATGTCCAAGACTTGATGCCAGATCATTGTCAAATGATCTTCATCCTCCTATTGATCTTATAAGGTTTGATTTTCAGTATTAGAAATCTTAATGAACCATTCATTAATTTTCTAATTTTGTGGAGTCCACTAGATGCTAGATTACTATCTGAAATATTTCCATCATAACTCTTTATGATAGTTCTATCTCAGAATTCATGTTTATTTCCTACATTTAGAAACAAACAATGAGGGTATTTTAACATCTAGGCCATAGAGACATTCTCTAAGACGAAGGACTCTCCCACTGAGAATATGAAATCTATCTATCCAACAGAGATTGATTCAACAATTACATCAATATCCATGTAGATAACTATTAAACCTTAAGATCAAATTTCTAATCTTCTAATATATATATGCAACTAATTGCAAATGTCATTAGAAGAGTGGGATACAATTGTCAGACTTTATCTTATGAAATAAGAAAGTCAGAGTCAATGATTTATGTAGATTATTCTGATGCTCTATCTGAGTCCTTCACTAAGGATTTTAGATAGACTTGATAGTCATACTATCAACACATCAACTTATTGCAGCATTGGCATTCATCCAACTCTTTGGATGTGATATGGAAGTCACAGAAGTAGGTCAACTCTTTGACTTTCCTTCTTACTCGGGTCCGACCCATGCTTCCACTGTGCTCTCTTCATCTATACACAACCATTGTTCAAGACAAAGAATCTCTTATGTTGAATTCAAAGGATTTCAATACAAGAGTATTTCAACATTTATACATGCTTCATTAAATTCATTCAAAATGATTATTGTGAAGCTTCATGAATGACTTGAGTATAGATAGTAGAATGATGACACTCATCATATCTACATTCATCTTAACTCTTGGAGACTTAGGTTCAGGTAGGTATTCAAACATTTTGAATACATCATCTCTTTCGAGCCACCATTCTGCATAATGCAGAGAACCATGTCATTCATGATTAAACGTCTAGAGCACATTTGTATGCCAAAATACCTTCTTTTATTTTATAAGGATTATTCGACAATTACGATCACCATCGACATGTCACTTCCAAAGTACACTCGATGAAAGATCAAGACTATAGAGACATACAAACCCTAAGGTGATGTCTTATTGTCTTATTTAATTGCCCTTCCTCATTATGTTGAGGGGACTTGCACACTGCAACCACATACATTATGTGTCCAATTGCAAGTACAATATCTGGATCATGAGTCCAATCCAAGATATTTTTACTGGTTATCATTGAGTATAACATTGAGTGGGTTTAATGAAGGATTATCTGAAATAAGAAATTTGCATAAGAGTATATATATTATATATACATGTTTTACTTTGATTTAGGAATTTTTATATCAAAGTTGTCTTGCCTTGTCAACATGAAAGTTCATTCCCTTAATCACTTTCAATGTAAGAGATATTCTTACCATTATATCTCTAGCAAGATCTGGGATCTCCTTTCCTATCTTCGTTGCATCCCAATAATATGAGAACCTACAACTCGGATAAAAAGAAGCGGGAACACATTCCGCCTTGCAAGTCCAACTTGCATCTCCCAATTCAGTCTTTAATACCCGGGCCCACCACCCCTAAGATGATGTTGACCCGTCATTAATTGAACCAACCGTCAACAGGCTTAATACTCGCTATACGCAATCCAATATCGCCCCAATAATATGAGGACCCGATATTGGGGTCACTACGTATACGGCCTTACTCTTTCGAGAAGCAAAGAACCCGATCCAATTAAATCATATACAGGATCTGTCACTTCGGACAGGCGTCTCCTATATACAACAACTGGCGACGGAATCCTTTTCCTTGACGGGAGACCATGGATGTCACTTATGTGATCCTCCACCTCATATTCAAATTGTAATTAAATATTGTGAATCATATTCACATAATTAATTCTTCCAAGGGAAATACACATCTATTCAAAATAGAGTGTTTATTGGATATAATTAATTTAATCACATTAAATTAATCATCAATCCAATCATCAATCAACAAACATGTCTTTTACTTGAATAGTAGGTATTATCTCAAAATACGTATTATTCGAATTTAATAATTAGAAAAATACACATTGTCTGTCTCCGGTATTATACAGTCCCTACCCGCTGTCATGGCCAGTACCGACGAGAGTGGGACGGACCACATACGTTGCAACCCGCGACCCCAATGCTCTCCGACTAGGCACCACATCCGCCTCGGGAAAGGATAATACCAGATAGATCATCATGTACTTTGAGATGTTCATCGGTTTTTCAACCGAAATTATACCATATAATATACATCAAAATATTTTTGATTATATTATAAGGAGATTTGCTAGACAAATCCCCAATCCTATTCAAGCAAGAGGGTTTTTCATGTAAAAGTTGTCCTACAACAATTGTAGGATAAACTATGGTTTTCATGAAAGCAATGTTTGTTGATGAACCAATGATCAAGATCTAATATCTCATCATTGTGGTTTAGGCAAGTGTCATTCAATGAAATAATTATTTCTTTAAATATTTCACAAATATTTATCACTAATTATTCCAGAAAATTAACAATTAATTTTCATCATGATAATTGAATGACATATCACAAGGTTCAAGATCAAAAATGTCAATTTCCAGCAGTGACCCCCAATCACTAAAATTAACATATCTTGATCAATTTAAATCCAAAAATTGCAAACTCAGTTTCCAAAGATTTCCTATTTGATTTATTAAAGAACCCAAGTGATAATTCACGCATTTCGAGGTGGATTAAAACCGTAATCATCTCATTAATTACGTTCAAATCCGCAGTTCCCGCAACAGTGAATATAGTCATATTCAAAAAGCCATATCTTGAGCAAATGAAGTCCAAATTTAGTAAACTCAAGTCCTATGGTTTCCTTGTTTAATGGGGAACAAAATCCAATTGAAAATGTCGTGTTTAAACATTTTAAACAGAGCCTAAAAATTCAATTAGACAGAGGTGCGAAAATTGAAATGCAGTAAAAATTTCGCAACCCTTTCAAGAACCAAATCGTCTAAGGTCTATGGATCATATCCAAAACCATATTCAACCTTGGCTCTGATACCACTTGAAGGATATTGAGAATCCTCAAGCGCATCACGGAAGCGTGTCGATCGCATCGTATGCAATCGGAGCAACTAGTCGTACTAGATGCTAGATGCAGCGGAAATTAAAATTTTTTAACTTTAAAGATGAAACCACATGATCACGAGAACACTTCTCGGATCGTTTCATCAAACCACAAAGTACAAGGAATACCTCTTGAAGCGTGGTTGTGATCGCGAGATCCCAAAGTAGAGATCCTCCTATCTTAAGTCCGATCCACGAAGAACGCACTTGCGGGCGTGATGATGAGTCACGTTCCTTCCCGCAATCCTCGATGAAGATCCAAGCGATGGCTCCCCCGATTTCGTCAAACGAAATCCGTCGTCTTCCTTTAGAGTAAGCAACTCCAAAGAAGATGGAGATCCACGAGTCGTCGAAGAAGAAGCCGAGAGTCTCTCCTTTCTCAACACAAAGTGGACGGCCACTTAATGGAGAAGAGAAAGAGAGAGAGGGCGAGAATGAGAAAGAGAGAGGGAGAGTTGTCACCTTGTACAACTCTTAATGATGTACCATGGAAGGCTACCCTAGCCCTCTATTTATATTAGTTTAGGATCCATTGGATCTCAATCCATGGACTCATAGATCCAACGGCTAGGCTTGGTCTATGTAAGATCAATGGTTATGATTGTTGTTGGTTAAAACCAACAACATTTATTTATTATTAAATTAAATATATGTTGCAACACTATCAACACATTTTTAATTCAACATAAATAAATTAGTTGAGAGATTAATCATCATAATAAAATGGAGTCAATATAGCCTCCTAAAATTAAGGGGCGTCACCCATGACTCTTTCATGGGTGACGCCACCTCTAAATTTGGTGGCTTTATTTCTCCTTTTATTATATTATTTTATCTCTCAATTATTGCAAAAATATCCACCAAATTAATTCCAAATTAATTTGTGAATATTTCAATCATGCCATTGAACATTATGTGAATCATATTCACAACCCAAACTAATTTGTAAATTGCATTTCCAATTAATTAACAAATGTGAATCCAATTCACACTATTAATTAACAAATGCTATTTACATAAATTCTCTCTCTTATATATACATATTATAAATCACATTTATAATACACATATATCATGGATAGTATTATCCACATTCTCTAATCCTTGATAATTAAATCTCATTTAATTATCTTGGATAATAATATGAATCATATTCATATTATGCTTGATAATTAAATCTCATTTAATCATCAAGTCCTTGCTTGGATATACATTTCATCAAATGAATTATTCTTGAACCCTTTCAAGACTAATGTGCTTTCTCCGCAGATACTTGGAGATAAGGACAGGGCGATTGTATTATTCCACGTATAGTGACTTGGATATTGAGATATTATCTCAAATCCAGATCTTACGAACCTCCCATAGATGCTTGATTAAATCAAGACCGCAAATCTAATCTTCTCATTACATCTGAATCTCATTCAGACCAATGTCCAACACTTGGACTAAGATCAGATTACTTCTCTACTGGAAGGAGTCACTAAAATCCAGACCCGTTTCATCACTCCCTCGGAATGGAAGCGTCATGGATATACAATCGTTTATGATCACATCACTCTCAGGTATTCCCAATACCTGTACATCCTGCATACTGGAAGACCCTTGGTCAACCCGAAGATCAAGATCTATTTTACAATGTCTTCTTCAGGGTTTGATCATTAAGTTTCTCATTTGATCATTGGGATTTGGTATCGATTATATACTTTCCAAAAGCATATATCATACCTAGGTCTTGATCATATACTTTCCAAAAGTATATATCAAACCTACAAATTCAGTCAAGCTTCCAAAGCAAGACGACCGTGCACGGAATTTGATTCTTCCCAATATCTCATGAGTGAGCTCATGTCTTCCGGTTCAGTAGTGAACCTGTATGATCCCTTTGAGAGATCGTATTACTCATATGCCCTTATATGCACACCAGCGCGCCGGTGTATAAACCTTGGTTAGGTCATTAACCTATTGGTCTGCCAAATGTACATACTCAGACATATAGCAATACATCTGTCTCCGGTCAGAGGATGCGTGCCTATGCTGTGACAGCATTCAACATAGGACTTAGGTTATCTCGATCTCGTTAAGTCAACTCTTTGACCTAACTAATCTGACACCTCCGAATCTCTATTCCTATGCAGAGGACCTGCATCAAGAGGTCGGTCAGATAACAGCCTATGTGAGAAAGGATTGCCATCTCCTACTCAGGCTGGAGATCACATCTTAACAATCATTTGACGGTGCTTGATGAGTCCTCAATCTAACTCTTTAGATATTCATCCAAGCACTAGCCTCTATGATTCAATAATTGAATCAACAGCTGTATGATCATTAAGATAGCCATGGTACATAACCCTAATTGTACAGAGGGACCTATTATGCAAATTATTTATTCTTCATTTCAGATCAGGGAATGATATTTGCAATAACATTTATTGCATAATGGCTCGCCGTGGGCTCACATGTCCAACAAATGATCCAAGGAAGCATGTGGAGAACATTAGAGAAAGAAGTTTCAGCCTATCATTATTTTCTAAATAGAAGTCCAGAAGTTCAACAGTCTATTGTTCAAGGTAGTAACAACACATGTTCTGAGATTTGAGAATCCTTTTTGGAGACCCGCATGTCAATGACAAATTTGTGTCGCACTTGTATATGTGTTAAATACATTAGATGAAATGTAAAATTTGATGCAATAGATGAAAAAACAAGTAAAAAATTGAAGAAAATATCGAAGAACTCAAAGATAAATACAAGGGAAAAAAGAGCAGTCCCCATCAATAAACTCCTTGTTCCATAAAAAACCTGCTGCAACAACGCACACAAATCGCCAAACTAAATCTATGATATGAACATTGTTGAGTGTTATGTTGTAGCCCTAAACTCAGTGTACTCTAACCTTTTGAGACATGAGGTATCTCTTTGTGTAACCCTACCCTTAGGTCTCCAACTATATAAGGAGCCTTAGGGTTCTCATAGCAATCAAGTTATTCTTTCACCTCTTAGCTTGGCATCAAAGCCAACCCCCACCCCCCACACCTCCACTAGTAATGAGTTGCCGATGTTCCCCACCAGCCTAGCCCACGGCCCACTGTAATCACCATCACAACACCCCACCAGCTAGCGGTGTTGTCCTCGTCCCGACCCCCAAACCTACCCTTTGAAGCCTAATTCAGAGTCTTCCCTGACCTCAGGCCTACCTCCGACATCATCCCTTGCTTGTTCTAGCAGCAACCCTTACCCCTTACTTAGTCGTGCTCACCCCTACCCCCTCATCACCACGACACACATCCTCGCCTATGTCCAGACTGCGAGAGAATTAGTTTGTCGCAAACAAGTTTTCAACCACCTTCTAAATAGTATCTTTCACTTGTAGGATATTGTGAATCCTTAAGCGCATCACGGAAGCGTGTTGATCGCATCGTATGCAATCGGAGCAACTAGTCGCACTAGTCGCTAGATGCAGCGGAAATTAAAATTTTTAACTTTAAAGATGAAACCACATGATCACGAGAACACTTCTCGGATCGTTTCATCAAACCACAAAGTACAAGGAATACCTCTTGAAGCGTGGTTGTGATCGCGAGATCCCAAAGTAGAGATCCTCCTATCTTAAGTCTGATCCACGAAGAACGCACTTGCGGGCGCGATGATGAGTCACGTTCCTTCCCGCAATCCTCGATGAAGATCCAAGCGATGGCTCCCCCGATTTCATCAAACGAAAGCCGTCGTCTTCCTTTAGAGTAAGAAACTCCAAAGAAGATGGAGATCCACGAGTCGTCGAAGAAGAAGCCGAGAGTCTCTCCTTTCTCAACACAAAGTGGACGGCCACTTAATGGAGAAGAGAAAGAGAGAGAGAGGGTGAGAATGAGAAAGAGAGAGAGAGAGAGTTGTCACCTTGTACAACTCTTAATGATGTACCATGGAAGGCTACCCTAGCCCTCTATTTATATTAGTTTAGGATCCATTAGATCTCAATCCATGGACTCATAGATCCAACGGCTAGGCTTGGTCTATGTAAGATCAATGGTTATGATTGTTGTTGGTTAAAACCAACAACATTTATTTATGATTAAATTAAATATATGTTGCAACATTATCAACACATTTTTAATTCAACATAAATAAATTAGTTGAGAGATTAATCATCACAATAAAATGGAGTCAATATAGCCTCCTAAAATTAAGGGGCGTCACCCATGACTTTTTCATGGGTGACGTCACCTCTAAATTTGGTGGCTTTATTTCTCCTTTTATTATATTATTTTATCTCTCAATTATTGCAAAAATATCCAACAAATTAATTCCAAATTAATTTGTGAATATTTCAATCATGCCATTGAACATTATGTGAATCATATTCACAACCCAAACTAATTTGTAAATTGCATTTCCAATTAATTAACAATTGTGAATCCAATTCACACTATTAATTAACAAATGCTATTTACATAAATTCTCTCTCTTATATATATACATATTATAAATCACATTTATAATACACATATATCATGGATAGTATTATCCACATTCTCTAATCCTTGATAATTAAATCTCATTTAATTATCTTGAATAATAATATGAATCATATTCATATTATGCTTGACAATTAAATCTCATTTAATCATCAAGTCCTTGCTTGGATATACATTTCATCAAATGAATTATTCTTGAACCCTTTCAAGAATAATGTGCTTTCTCCGCAGATACTTGGAGATAAGGACAGGGCGATTGTATTGTTCCATGTATAGTGACTTGGATGTTGAGATATTATCTCAAATCCAGATCGAACGAACCTCCCACAGATGCTTGATTAAATCAAGACCGCAAATCCAATCTTCTCATTGAATCTGAATCCCATTCAGACCAATGTCCAACACTTGGACTAAGATCGGATTGCTTCTCTACTGAAAGGAGTCACTAAAATCCAGACCTGTTTCATCACTCCCTCGGAATGGAAGCGTCATGGATATACAATCGTTTATGATCACATCACCCTTCAGGTATTCCCAATACCTGTACATCCTGCATACTGGAAGACCCATGGTCAACCCGAAGATCAAGATCTATTTTACACTGTCTTCTTCAGGGTTTGATCACCAAGTTTCTCATTTGATCATTGGGATTTGGTATCGATCATATACTTTCCAAAAGCATATATCATACCTAGGTCTTGATCATATACTTTCCAAAAGTATATATCAAACCTACAAATTCAGTCAAGCTTCCAAAGCAAGACGACCGTGCACGGAATTTGATTCTTCCCAATATCTCATGAGTGAGCTCATGTCTTCCGGTTCAGTAGTGAACCTGTATGATCCCTTTGAGAGATCGTATTACTCATATGCCCTTATATGCACACCAGCTCGCCGGTGTATAGACCTTGGTTAGGTCATCAACCTATTGGTCTGCCAAATGTACATACTCAGACATATAGCAATACATCTGTCTCCGGTCAGAGGATGCGTGCCTATGCTGTGACAGCATTCAACATAGGACTTTGGTTATCTCGATCTCGTTAAGTCAACCCATTGACCTAATTAATCTGACACCTCCGAATCTCTATTCCTATGCAGAGGACCTACATCAAGAGGTCAGTCAGATATCAGCCTATGTGAGAAAGGATTGCCATCTCCTACTCAGGCTGGAGATCACATCTTAACAATCATTTGACGGTGCTTGATGAGTCCTCAATCTAACTCTTTAGATATTCATCCAAGCACCAGCCTCTATGATTCAATAATTGAATCAACAGCTGTATGATCATTAAGATAGCCATGGTACATAACCCTAATTGTACAGAGGGACCTATTATGCAAATTATTTATTCTTCATTTCAGATCAGGGAATGATATGTGCAATAACATTTATTGCATAATGGCTCGCCGTGGGCTCACTTGTCCAACATCACTACCATCCCACTTCGAGTGGTCATCCATCCCCACGGACTTTATCCAAAGTTTATCAGACCTCTACAGATTCCTACGACACATTTACGGTTGCTCCTTTAGCCTCAGCTGCCTTTATTTAAGTGTCCAAACCCCTATGGGTTTCAATCGTTACTGTTTGGACTTCGTCAGATTGTTCATAGGATTTTTATTGATGTCATATACATCACGATATGATCTAAATATATACATCTATATTATTTCTCTAGAAGCATGCTTGCCAACATAAATAGAGATGTCATAATCCGAAGTAATTTCAAAGGGACACGAGATAGGGAGTGCATGTCTACCCTAATTGGCTTGATTATCAAATGGGATGAGATCAATTATCTCATATGGTTGAGGATGTTCTTGATAATCATACGCAGGTTTGATAAGGAAAAAATCTTTCTTGAGCCAGAGCCTACAACCAAGACAGGCAAGCACGCCACTTAGGATAAGGATAATGGAATGGTAAGCTCATGGATCATGGTCAGGGTAATAAACAGAATTGTTGATGAACCGGTCTAGTATATGAGTGCTTATGATATGCGGATTTCCTTAGTAGTCACATATAGGTAGGAGAGAATTTTCAGCAGAACGTTCCAGATATATTTTTACATGATGAACATGAAGCAAGAAGGATGGCCTCTAGCAAATACTTCTATTTTGAAATATCTATTTGAAATGCATAATGTGTGTTTTCCTGTATGCCATATTCCACATAGAAGGAATACCACTAACACATGGCGATTATGTTATTCCTTGCAGGACTTGACACATTCGACATTCTCGTCTGTGAACAAATGATCACAGTTGTCATTGTACCGACCACAAATGAGGCTCACATCGTCAATCGATTTGCGATCTCACCATCACTACTCCATAAGTTCATGGACACACCGCAGCTCTTGTTGCTCTATACATGGGTCATAGTCGTGATTACTCCATATTAGGGCAAGGATGCAGCACCATCCATTGCACCTTTTGTAACAAGATGGAGCATATTGAGACGTATTCTAAACAAACATGGCTATCCGTCTCATGTTGTTCAAGCAATCACTACAGAAGGTGATGTCCAATCTATAATAGTCTCGAAGGGGGATTTTGAAAATTTGATGCATCATATGAACATGTTCAACCTTGGAGACAATTCACGTCCGCATCAAGATGATCATCCAGAGACCGTTGTCGTTGTCTATACATGTATGTATGTCAGCTCTGTCAAAATAAAATGTAAATTACATTTTCAATTTAATGTCCAATGTGAATACAATTCACATTAACATTTAAATGTAAATTACAAATACCTCACTCTTATATATCATAAATAACATTTATAATATATATGACTAATATGGATATTTCTATCCACATTATTCATATCCATGATAATTAAATCATATTTAATCACCTTGGATCTCATTTCTCTTGTTCTCAACTAATATGAATCACAATCATATTACTTACATCTTTGATAATTAAATCACATTTAGTTATCTCAGATAACTCTCTTTATAATATGAATCAAATTCATATTACTCATGATAATTAAATCTTATTTAATTATCCATTTTCTCAATGCTTGGATACATATATCAACTATA
Organism: Ottelia alismoides; assembly: GCA_037367405.1. Classification (NCBI taxonomy): domain Eukaryota; kingdom Viridiplantae; phylum Streptophyta; class Magnoliopsida; order Alismatales; family Hydrocharitaceae; genus Ottelia; species Ottelia alismoides. Next base: position 683,222 of record JAZKJV010008379.1, on the reverse strand, counting down.
GAATTATCCGTGAACTCCTTCAAGGATAATGCGCTTTCTCCGCAGATACTTGGAGATAAGGACAGGGCGATTGTATTGTTCCACGTATAGTGACTTGGATATTGAGATCATATCTTAAATCCAGATCGCGGGCCTCCCATAGATGCTTCATTAAATCAAGACCATAAATCTAATCTTCTCATTGCATCTGAATCACATTCAGATCAATGTCCAACATTTGGACTAAGATCAGATTACTTTTCTACTGAGAGGAGTCACTAAAATCCAGACCCGTTTCATCACTCCCTATGAATGAAAGCGTCATGGTTATACAATCGTTTATGATCACATTACCCTCAGGTATTCCCTATACATGTACATCCTGCATACTGGAAGACTCAGAATAAACCCAAAGTATTAGATCAACTTTATACTGTCTACTTCAGGGTTTTATCAGTAAGTTTCTCATTCGATCATCGGGAGTTGGTATCGATCATATACTTTCCAAAAGCATATATCATACCTAGGTCTTGATCATATACTTTTCAAAAATATATATCAAACCTACAAATTCAGTCAAGCTTCCAAAGCGAGACGACCGTGCACGGAATTTGATTCTTCCCAATATCTCATGAGTGAGCTCATGCCTTCCGGTTCAGTAATGAACCTATATGATCCCTTTGAGAGATCGTATTACTCATATGCCCTTATATGCACACCAGCGCGCCGGTGTATAGACCTTGGTTAGGTCATCAACCTATTGGTCCGCCATATGTATACTCAGACATATAGTAATACATCTGCCTCCGGTCAGAGGATGCGTGCCTATATCATGACAGCATATGATATAGAACTTTGGTTATCTCGATCTCGTTAAGTCAACTCTTTGACCTAACTAATCTGACACCTCCGAATCTCTATTCCTATGCAGAGGACCTGCATTAAGAGGTCGGTCAGATATCAGCCTTTAGAGATAAGGATTGCCATCTTCTACTCATGTTGGAGATCATCTCTTAACAATCATTTGACGGTGCTTGGTGTGTCCTCAATCTAACCCTTTAAATATTCATCCAAGCACCAGTCTCTATGATTTAATAGTTGAATCAACAGTTGTATGATTATTAAGATGGACATGGTACATAACTTAAAATGATATAAGGATAATAATAAGTGTTTTCTAATCTGGTTGTTCCATAACTTGAGATATGATCTCAAGGATACCTCTTGGATCTTAGTTCTGAAAGTGTTCAGAAGCAAAGAGAAGAGCGTATTGGGACTGTCACAATAGTAGTACACCTTGAACAAATTCCATTTTTTGGAAAATTTCTAGAAAGGCTTCCATCCCTTAAGATATGGATCTGACCTGTCTAAAGGGATAGCACCTCAAAGAGTTGAGGAAGTGAATGCTAGAACTACTTGCACTTGTGCATTAGTTACGAGAAGCTGAGTATATGCTAGATGTGTACAGAAGACAGATATCTGCCATATAGTGGGAGTAGTAAAGTGTTGCTAATTCTACTATGGAGATAAAACATTTTATTGCAGAAATAACATTATCTTCAAAGATGACAAGATTTTTGGGATAGTGATATCAAAGTCTTATCTTCAATAAATTAAGACTATATAGATATTGATCTAAAAGGTCTTAATTTTGGATACCTTTGGAGATAGAGATCTTCAGGAATAAGGGTATTCTGATAAGGATTATGGAAATACTGGTTATAACAATTATTAAGCTATAATGTCAAGGACACTATAATAGCTTTAACAAGATTGAGTATTGGTTGCATGAAATACAACATTCGCATTAGATGCGAGCACTGTTACTGGGGATATGCAAGTGTCGTAAAAGGACTTGACGTAGTCTCGTAGGTCCAGAGTGACTGATCATCTTACCTAGATATTTTCTAAATAGCCTGTGATTGTCACATGAGTGCGGGTTTAAATGATTAGCCCATTAATGTCTCTTTGGGCTAGTGGGAGATTGTTGGACATGCGAGCCCACGACGAGCCATTATGCAATAAATGTTATTGCAAATATCATTCCCTGATCTAAAATGAAGAATGAAGAATTTTCATAATAGGTCCCTTAGTACAAAATGATTAGGATATCATCTACATTTAGCACGATGAACACAAAAAGCACTCCCACTAAGCTTCACATGTCTCATCAAGATTCTATCTGAAATCATAACATTAATAATTTCATCAAATTTTATGTTCCAACTTCAAGAAGCTTATTTGAGTCCATAGATGGATTCCCTAGTTTGCAAACCTTTCTTTCCTTAACCATGAAGCCCTGAGGCTACTTCATGTGAATATCCTTAAAGAGGTATTCATAGAGGAATGCAATATTGACTTACATCTTGAAGATGCAATAGTCAAGTTGTGTAGCTAAGGTTAGCAATATTTTGATGTTTTTAAGCATGGTCACCGAAGAGCAAGTCTCATCGCAAGCAATGTCTTTTCTTCCGGTGTTTAGCTCATGGCTACGAACCGTGCTTTGAAGGTCTCTACCTTCTCATCAGGTTCTCTTTCTCTTGAAGGTCCACTTACACCTTTACATGTCTTACCCATATAGGTGGATCCTCGAGGGTCCATATACAACACTTGTATATGAAGTCTACATTAGACTTTTATTGCTAACATCCATCTATCCATGCTATGATCCTCAGAAGCTTCATCGCATGAAGTTCGATCATTGTAAGATTTCTCTGACACATGGAAACCATCCTCAAACTCATTTGAAGAGGTTTTAGAGTTTCATCTTTAATTGTCCTTTTAGTTTCCAATTTCAGGAGCCTCATTATCTTTTCAAGATTAAATGAGTTCCTACACTTCATTTTCATCTTGATTCTTAACAGTCTCTACCTCTAAGAATCACATTCTCAGAGATGAGATATTTTAAGAATCTGAAGGTCATAAAGTTGATATCCAATACCATCCTTTATTTTCCTAATGAAGCAGCACTCTCAAGTGCTAGATTCCATTATGCATGGAACCTTATTAAGGATATACATTGTAGTCTCTACTACACATATATACCTAGAAACTAAGGGATAATTATGCTAAAATTCATCATTGATAAGATCATGTAACACATGATCCAATTGTATCTCCCTATAACTCTATTGAGTTAAGGTGTGCTCGGAGGATTGAGATAGAAATGATATTCATATCTCCATAAGGTATCCTTTGAATTCATCTAATAGGTACATGCTACCTGGATTAGATCAAATTCATTTTATCTTCCTTCAAACTTTGGTTCTAAACCAAAAATAATGAAATCTTTGAACATTTCAAAGGTTTCTTAGGTGAAGAGAAGAAATCTCATATCATATAGAATCATCAATAGATATCACATATCCATAATGTTTACTATGATATAGATGATTCACATACATCAATATGTATGAGATCCTGAATACCTTGACATCTTACACCATTCCAAAGAAGTGTGTATAGGACATTTTTCTTTGAATACAATATTCATAAGTATGTCAGTTTTGAAATTTTAGACATTCTAAATTTTCATCTCTTACTAGTCTATTGATCAAATCAATAGACAAATGTCCAAGGCTTGATGCTAGATCATTGTCAAATGATCTTCATCCTCCTATTGATCTTAAGGTTTAATTTCAGTATTTAGAAACGTTACTGAACCATTCATTAATTTTTTAATTTAGTGGAGTCCTCTAGATTTTAGATTACTATCTGAAATATCTCTATCATAACTCTTTATGATAGATTTATTACGGAATTCATGTTTATTTCCAACATTTAGAAATAAATAATGAATGTATTCTAATATCCAGGTCATAGAGACATTCTCTAAGACTAAGGGCTCTCCCACTGAAATCATGAAGTCTTTCAATCCAATAGAGATTGTTGCAACAATTGCATCAATATCCATATGAATAACTATTAAACCTTTAAGATCAAATTTTTAATCTTCTAATACATATTCAACCAATTGCAAGTGTCATTAGATGATTGAGATACAATTATTAGACTTTATATTATCAAATAAGTAAGTCAATTTCAATGATTATACGTAGATTATTCTGATGTACTATCTGATTCCTTCTTTAAGGATTCTAGATAGACTTGATAGCCATACTATCAACGCATCAACTTATTGCATTATTGGCATTCATCCAACTACTCGAATGTCATATGGAATTGACAAAAGTACAACCAACTCTTTGACTATACTTCTCACTTGGGTCCAACCCATGCTTCCACTGCGCTCCCTTTATCTATAAGCAATCATTGCTTAAGACTAAGGATCTCTTATGTTAAATTCAAAAAGAATTCAATGTAAGAGCATTTCGACATTTATACATGCTTCATTAAATTCATACAATAGGAATATTATGAAGTTTCATGAATGAACAGAGTATAGATAGTAGAATGATGACAATCATCATCTACATCCATCTAAAATCTTAAAACATAGGTTCAGGTAGGTATTCAAACAATTTGAATACATCATCTCTTAAAGAGCCACCATTCTGCATGATGCAGAGAACCATGTCATTCATGATAAAATGTCAAGAGCAGTTATGCCAGAATATCTTCTTAGATTTTATAAGGATTAATTGATAATTGCGATCATCATCGACATGTCACTTCCAAAGTACATCCGATGAGATCAAGGCTATATAGACATACAAACCCTAGGGTTGTAGTCCTATTATCTATTTAATTGTCATTCCTCATTAGTATGAGGAGACTTGCATGTTGCAACCATATACATTATGTGTCCAGCTGCAAACACAATATCTGGATCATGAGTCCAATCCATGATATTTTACTGGTTATTATTGAGTATAACATTGAGTGGGTTTAATGAAGGATTATCTGAAATAAGAAATTTGCATAAATATATATATATATATATATACACACACACACATTTTACTTTGATTAGGAATTTTTATATCAAAGTTGTCTTGCCTTGTCAACAATGAAAGTTCATTCCCTTAATCACTTTCAATGTAAGAGATATACTTACCATTATATCTCAAGCAAGATCTGGGATCTCCTTCCTTATCTTTATTACATCCCAATAATATGAGAATCTGCAACTCGGATAAAAAGAAGCGGGAACACATTCCGCCTTGCAAGTTCAACTTGCATCTCCCAATTCGGTCTTTAACACCCGGGCCCACCATCCCTAAGGCGATGTTGACCTGTCATTAATTGAACCAGCCGTCAACAGGAATACAACTCGCTATGCGCAATTCAATATCACCCCAATAATATGAGGATCCGATATTTGGGTCACTACGCATACGTCCTTACTCTTTCGAGAAGTGAAGAGCCCGATCCAAATGGATCATATGCAGGAGCTGTCACTTCGGACAGGCGTCTCCTACATACAATATCTGGCGACGAAACCCTTCGCCTTGACGGGAGACCATGAATGTCACTTATGTGATCCTCCATATCATATTCAAATTCTAGTTAATCATTATGAATCATATTCATTATGATTAATTCTTCCAAGGAAAATAACATCTCTATTCATAATAGAGTTCTTTAATTTTAATTAGATTCCAATTAATCTAATCGTATTAAATTAATGATCCAATTAATATCCAACAAACATTTTATTGTAACTCGAATTATGGTATTATCTCAAATACGTATTATTTCGAATTTTAATAATTAGAAATACATCATGATTTTTTAAGCATTATACTAACCCTACCCGCTGTCATGGCCAGTACCGACGAGAGTGGGACGGACCACATACGTTGCAACCCGCAACCCCAATGCTCTTCGACTAGACACCATATCCACCTCGGGAAAGGATAATGCAAAATAGATCACTTTGTACTTGAGATGATCATCGGTTCTTCAACCGAAATTATACCATATAATAATAATCAAAAAAATTTTGATTAATATTATAATGATATTTGCTAAACAAATCCCAAGTCCTATTCAAGCAACATGTTTGTTGAATGTTGATCATGTAACCAATTATTGATCTAGATCACATCTAATCAATTATTGGTTAAGGCAATGTCATTTAAAGAAATAATTATCATCAAATATTTCATAAATATTTATGCACAATTATTCTAAGAAATTAAACAATTTAATTTCACTAATTCAATATATGACAATCATTAGGTTCTTGATTAGGAAAGTATTTCCAACAGTGACCCTAACTTACTAAAAATACCATATCTCAATCAATTTAAATCCAAATTAAGCAAAGTAAGTTCCTAAAGTTTTCTAATTTGTTTTACAACAGAACCTAAGTGATTTGCATACATTTTAAGGCGTTTCAAATCCGCAATTAACATTTTAATTACGTCATGATCCGCAGTCCCCAAAACAGTAGATACATGTTCACTAAAATGAATATAACTTGAGCATGCAGAATCCAAATCACGCAAACTCAGATCCTATGGTTTCCTTATTTAATGGTAACAAAAACGAATTATTATTTTCGTGTTTAAATAATTTAAACAGTGCCGAAAATAATATCAAAACAGAGATGCGAAAATGAAATGCAAGAAAACTTTCGCAAGCCCTAATGACCCCAAGTCATCCTCGATTTATGGATCGTATCCAAAAACACCGACCTAAGGCTCTGATACCACTTGAAGGATATGGTTAGATCCTCAAGAACATACGGAAGCGTGATCGTCATATCGGATACGACGAACAATGACTAGTCGTACTAGTTGTTTTATGCAACGGAAATTAAAATTTTTTTCATGTGACGAAACCACATGATCCAAGAACACTTCTCGGATCGGTTCGTCTAAACCACAAACAAGTATTAGGGTTACCTCTTGAAGTGTGGTTGCGATCGAGTCTCTAAACGAAGAAACCTCTGTCTCAAGTCCAATCCGACGGAGGAGACGCTTGCGAGCGCGGGGATGAACCGCGTGCTTCTCGCAATCCATGTTGATGATCCAAGCGGTGGGATCTCCTGATATCGACACACGAGATCCGACATCTTCTTCACGAGCGAGGCACACTGAAGGAGATGGAGATCCACGAGCAAACAATCAGGCAGCATAACGATGACGCTATGGTGATGGAGAACCTCTCTAGGGCATCCATGGTGGATGGCCATGAGAGGGAGAGAGAGAGAAAGAGAGAGAGATTTGTTGTCTCAACTATTGTGTGTGTAGAAGAGCAAAGGAGTGCCTCTCCTTTTATAGCATTTTGGGATCCATGGATCTCAATCCATGGGACAACGCAAATCCAATGATCCTCATTGATTGTGTTTCTTTCAATGGCTAAGATTTTGTTGGTAAAAAACAACAACAATTAATTTAATAAAAATCAAAAAAACAATAAATATAACTTAATTTATATCAAATCAATCCTCATTGAAGAAATAGGAAATGAGGCAAGCCTCCTTCCATAAGGAGGGTGGAAGGCCACCACATTCCCAATGGGAATTGTGGTCGTCCACTCTTCCTATATGGAAGGTGGATGCCCTTTTCCTATTACATGAGATTACATTATCTCATGATTTTCTCCAATATATGCAACACCCTTTTGTTGCAAATTTTCACAAAATAAAATCCAATTTATTTTGTGAACATTGCAATCATGCCATTGGAAATTTGTGAATCACATTCACAACCCAAAATAAAATGTAAATTACATTTTCAATTTAATGTCCAATGTGAATCCAATTCACATTAACATTTAAATGTAAATTACAAATCTCTCTCTTATATATTATAAATCACATTTATAATATAAATATCTAATATCGATATTTCTATCCACATTATTCATATACATGATAATTAAACCATATTTAATCACCTTGGATCTCATTTCTCTTGTTCTCAAATAATATGAATCACATTCATATTACTTACATCTTTGATAATTAAATCACATTTAATTATCTCAGATAGCTCGCTTTATAATACGAATCAAATTATATTACTCATGATAATTAAATCTTATTTAATTATCCATTTTCTCAATGCTTGGATACATATATCAACAATAGAATTATCCATGAACTCCTTCAAGGATAATGCGCTTTCTCCACAGATACTTGGAGATAAGGACAGGGCGATTGTATTGTTCCACATATATTGACTTGGATATTGAGATCATATCTCAAATCCAGATCGCAGGCCTCCCATAGATGCTTCATTAAATCAAGACCATAAATCTAATCTTCTCATTGCATCTGAATCACATTCAGATCAATGTCCAACATTTGGACTAAGATCAGATTACTTTTCTACTGAGAGGAGTCACTAAAATCCAGACCCGTTTCATCACTCCCTAGGAATGGAAGCGTCATGGTTATACAATCGTTTATGATCACATCACCCTCAGTTATTCCCAATACATGTACATCATGCATACTGGAAGACTCATAATAAACCCGAAGTATAAGATCAACTTTATGTTGTCTACTTCAGGGTTTTATCAGTAAGTGTCTCATTCGATCATCGGGAGTTGGTATCGGTCATATACATTCCGAAAGCATATATCATACCTAGGTCGTGATCATATACATTCCAAAAATATATATCAAACCTACAAATTCAGTCAAGCTTCCAAAGGGAGACGACCATGCATGGAATTTGGTTCTTCCCAATATCTCATGAGTGAGCTCATGCGTTCCGGTTCAGTAATGAACCTTTATGATCCCTTTGAGAGATCGTATTACTCATATGCCCTTATATGCACACCAGTGAGTTGGTGTATAGACCTTGGTTAGGTCATCAACCTATTGGTCCGCAATATGTACATACTCAGACATATAGTAACACATCTGTCTCCGGTCAGAGGATGCGCGCCTATATCATGACAGCATACGATATAGGACTTTGGTTATCTCGATCTTGTTAAGACAACTCTTTGACCTAACTAATCTGACACCTCCGAATCTCTATTCCTATGCAGAGGACCTGCATTAAGAGGTCGGTCAGATATCATCCTTTAGAGATATGGATTGCCATCTTCTACTCAGGATGGAGATCATCTCTTAACAATCGTTTGACGGTGCTTGATGAGTCCTCAATCTAACCCTTTAGATATTCATCCAAGCACCAGCCTCTATGATTCAATAGTTGAATCAACAGTTGTATGATTATTAAGATGACCATGGTACATAACCTTAATTGTACTAAGTGACCTATTATGCAAATTATTCATTCTTCATTTCAGATCAGGGAATAATATTTGTAATAACATTTATTGCATAATGGCTCGCCATGGGCTCGCATGTCCAACAATCTCCCACTAGCCCAAAGAGCCATTAATGGGCTAATCATTTAAACCCGCACTCATGTGACAATCATAGGCTTTTTAGAAAATAGCTAGCTAAGCTGATAAGTCACTCTGGACCTGCGAGACTACGTCAAGTCCTTTTACGGCACTTGCATATCCCCCGTAACAGTGCTCGCATCTAATGTGAATGTTGCATTTCATGCAACCAATACTCAATCTTGTTAAAACTATTATAGTGTCCTTGACATTATAGCTTAATAATTGTTATAACCAGTATTTCCATAATCCTTATCAGAATACCCTTATTCCTAAAGATCTCTATCTCCAAAGGTATCCAAAATTAAGACCTTTTAGATCACTATCTATATAGTCTTAATTTATTGAAGATAAGACTTTGGGATCACTATCTCAAACATCTTGTCATCTTTGAAGATAATGTTATTTCTGTAATAAAGTGTTTTATCTCCATAGTAGAATTAGCAACACTTTACTACTCCCACCGTATGGCAGATATCTGGCTTCTGTACACATCTAGCATATACTCAGCTTCTCGTAACTAATGCACAAGTGCAAGTAGTTCTAGCATTCACTTCCTCAACTCTTTGAGGTGCTATCCCTTTAGACAGGTCAGAACCATATCTTAAGGGATGGAAGCTTTTCTTGAAATTTTCCAAAAAATGGAATGTGTTCAAGGTGTACTACTACTGTGATAGTCCCAATACCCTCTTCTCTTTGCTTCTGAATACTTTCAGAACTAAGATCCAAGAAGTATCCTTGAGATCATATCTCAAGTTATGGAACAACCAGATTAGAAAACACTTATTATTATCCTTATATCATTTTAAATGATTGGGATATCATCTACATTTAGCACGATGAACACAAAAAGCACTCCCACTAAGCTTCACATGGCTCATCAAGATTCTATCTGAAATCATAACATTTATAATTTCATCAAATTTTATGTTCCAACTTCAAGAAGCTTATTTGAGTCCATAGATGGATTCCCTAGCTTGCAAACCTTGCTTTCCTAAACCATGAAGCCCTGGGGCTACTTCATATGAATATCCTTAAAGAGGTATTCATAGAGGAATGCAATATTGACTTACATCTTGAAGATGCAATAGTCAAGTTGTGTAGCAAAGGTTAGCAATATTTTGATGGTTTTAAGCATGGTCACCGAAGAGCAAGTCTCATCGCAAGCAATGTCTTCTCTTCTGGTGTGTAGCTCATGGCTACGAACCGTGCTTTGAAGGTCTCTACCTTCTCATCAGGTTCTCTTTCTCTTGAAGGTCCATTTACACCTTTACAGGTCTTACCCATATAGGTGGATCCTCGAGGGTCCATATACAACACTTGTATATGAAGTCTACATTAGACTTTTATTGCTAACATCCATCTATCCATGCTATGATCTTCAGAAGCTTCATCACATGAAGTTCGATCGTTGTAAGATTTCTCTGACACATGGAAACCATCCTCAAACTCATTTGAAGAGGTTTTAGTGTTTCATCTTTAATTGTCCTTTTAGTTTCCAATTTCAGGAGCCTCATTATCTTTTCAAGATTAAATGAATTCCTACACTTCATTTTCATCTTGATTCTTAAGAGTCTCTACCTCTAAGAATCACATTCTCAGATATGAGATATTTTAAGAATCTGAAGGTCATAAAGTTGGTATCCAATACCATCCTTTATTTTCCTAATGAAGCAGCACTCTCAAGTGCTAGATTCCATTATGCATGGAAACTTATTAAGGATATACACTGTAGTCTCTACTACACATATATAACTAGAAACTAAGGGATAATTATGCTAAAATTCATCATTGATAAGATCATGTAACACATGATCCAATTGTATCTCCCTATAACTCTATTGAGTTAAGGTGTGCTCAGAGGATTGAGATAGAAATGATATTCATATCTCCATAAGGTATCCTTTGAATTCATCTAATAGGTACAGGCTACCTGGATTAGATCAAATTCATTTTATCTTCCTTCAAACCTTGGTTCTAATCCAAAAATAATGAAATCTTTGGAGATTTCAAAGGTTTCTTAGGTGAAGAGAAGAAATCTCATATCATACATAATCATCAATAGATATCACATATCCATAATGCTTACAAAGATATTGATTCGCATACATCAATATGTATGAGATCCTGAATACCTTGACATCTTACACCATTACAAAGAAGTGTGTATTGGACATTTTTCTTTGAATACAATATTCATAAGTATGTCAGTTTTGAAATTTTAGGCATTCTAAAGTTTCATCTCTTACTAGTCTATTGATCAAATCAATAGACAAATGTCCAAGGCTTGATGCTAGATCATTGTCAAATGATCTTCATCCTCCTATTGATCTTAAGGTTTAATTTCAGTATTTAGAAACGTTACTGAACCATTCATTAATTTTCTAATTTAGTGGAGTCCACTAGATTTTAGATTACTATCTGAAATATCTCTATCATAACTCTTTATGATAGATTTATTACAGAATTCATGTTTATTTCCAACATTTAGAAATAAATAATGAATGTATTCTAATATCCAGGTCATAGAGACATTCTCTAAGACTAAGGGCTCTCCCACTGAAATCATGAAGTCTTTCAATCCAATAGAGATTGTTGCAACAATTGCATCAATATCCATGTGAATCACTATTAAACCTTTAAGATCAAGTTTCTAATCTTCTAATACATATACAACCAATTGCAAGTGTCATCAGATGATTGAGATACAATTATTAGACTTTATCTTATCAAATAAGTAAGTCAATTTCAATAATTATATGGAGATTATTCTGATGTACTATCTGATTCCTTCTTTAAGGATTCTAGATAGACTTGATAGTCATACTATCAACACATCAACTTATTGCAGTATTGGCATTCATCCAACTACTTGGATGTCATTTGGAAGTCACAGAATTATAACCAACTCTTTGACCATACTTCTCACTTGGGTCCAACCCATGCTTCCACTGCGCTCCCTTTATCTGTAAGCAATCATTGCTTAAGACTAAGGATCTCTTATGTTAAATTCAAAAAGAATTCAATGAAAGTGCATTTTGACATTTATACATGCTTCATTAAATTCACACAATAGGAATATTATGAAGTTTCATGAATGAACAGAGTATAGATAGTAGAATGATGACACTCATATCAGGTAGGTATTCAAACAATTTGAATACATCATCTCTTAAAGAGCCACCATTCTGCATGATGTAGAGAACCATGTCATTCATGATAAATGTCAAGAGCAGTTATGCCAGAATATCTTCTTAGATTTTATAAGGATTAATTGACAATTGCGATCATCATCGACATGTCACTTCTAAAGTACATCCGATGAGATCAAGACTATAGAGACATACAAACCCTAAGGTTGTATTCCTATTATCTATTTAATTGTCATTCCTCATTAGTATGAGGAGACTTGCATGTTGCAACCATATACATTATGTGTCCAGCTGCAAACACAATATCTGGATCATGAGTCCAATACATGATATTTTACAGGTTATTATTGAGTATAACATTGAGTGGGTTTAATGAAGGATTCTCTGAAATAAGAAATTTGCATAAATTTATATATATATATATATATATATATAAACATTTTACTTTGATTAGGAATTTTTATTTCAAAGTTGTCTTGCCTTGTCAACACTGAAAGTTCATTCCCTTAATCACTTTCAATGTAAGAGATATACTTACCATTATATCTCAAGCAAGATCTGGGATCTCCTTCCTTATCTTTGTTACATCCCAATAATATGAGAATCTGCAACTCGGATAAAAAGAAGCGGGAACACATTCTGCCTTGCAAGTCCAACTTGCATCTCCCAATTCGGTCTTTAACACCAGGGCCCACCATCCCTAAGGCGATGTTGACCTGTCATTAATTGAACCAACCGTCAACAGGAATACAACTCGCTATGCGCAATCCAATATCGCCCCAATAATATGAGGATCCGATATTTGGGTCACTACGCATACGTCCTTACTCTTTCGAGAAGTGAAGAGCCCGATCCAAATGGATCATATGCAGGAGCTGTCACTTCGGACAGGCGTCTCCTACATACAATATCTGGCGACGGAACCCTTCGCCTTGATGGGAGACCATGAATGTCACTTATGTGATCCTCCATATCATGTTCAAATTCTAATTAATCATTATGAATCATATTCATTATGATTAATTCTTCCAAGGAAAATAACATCTTTATTCATAATAGAGTGTTTTAATTTTAATTGGATTCCAATTAATCTAATCATATTAAATTAATGATCCAATTAATATCCAACAAACATTTTATTGTTACCTGAATTATGGTATTATCACAAATACGTATTATTTCGAATTTTAATAATTAGAAATACATCATGATTTCTTAAGCATTATACTAACCCTACCCGTTGTCATGGCCAGTACCGATGAGAGTGGGACGGACCACATACATTGCAACCCACAACCCCAATGCTCTCCGACTAGACACCTTATCTACCTCGGGAAAGGATAATGCAAAATAGATCATTTGTACTTGAGATGATCATCGTTTCTTCAACCGAAATTATACCATATAATAATAATCAAAACAATTTTGATTAACATTATAATGAGATTTGCTAAACAAATCCCAAGTCCTATTCAAGCAACATGTTTGTTGAATGTTGATCATGTAACCAATTAGTGATCTAGATCACATCTAATCAATTATTGGTTAAGGCAATGTCATTTAAAGAAATAATTATCATCAAATATTTAACAATTATTTATTCACAATTATTATAGGAAATTAAACAATTTAATTTCACTAATTTATTAAATGACAATCACTAGGTTCTTGATTAGGAAAGTATTTCCAGCAGTGACCCTCACTTACTAAAAATACCATATCTCAATCAATTTAAATCCAAATTAAGCAAAGTAAGTTCCTAAAGTTTGCTAATTTGATTTAAAACAGAACCTAAGTGATTTGCATGCATTTCAAGGCGTTTCACATCCGCAATTAACATTTTAATTACGTCATGATCTGCAGTCCCCGAAACAGTGGATACATGTTCACTAAAATGAACATAACTTGAGCATGCGGAATCCAAATCACGCAAACTCAGATCCTAAGGTTTCCTTATTTAATGGGGAACAAAAAATAATTATATTTTCGTGTTTAAATAATTTAAACAGTGCCGAAAATAATATCAAAACAGAGATTCGAAAATGAAATGGAAGAAACTTTCGCAAGCCCTAATGAACCCAAGTCGTCTTCGGTTTATGGATCGTATCCAAAAACACCGACCTAAGGCTCTGATACCACTTGAAGGATATGGTTAGATACTCAAGCACATCACAGAAGCGTGTTCGTCGTATCGGATACGACGAAGAACGACTAGTCGGACTAGTTGTTTTATGCAGCGGAAATTAAATTTTTTTCATGTGACGAAACCACATGATCCAAGAACACTTCTCGGATCATTTCGTCTAAACCACAAACAAGTATTAGGGTTACCGCTTGAAGCGTGGTTGTGATCGAGTCTCTAAACGAAGAGACCTCCTGTCTCAAGTCCGATCCGATGGAGGAGACGCTTGCGAGCGTGGGGATTAACCATGTGCTTCTCGCAATTCATGTTGATGATCCACGCGGTGGGATCTCCTGATCTCGACACACGAGATCCAACATCTTCTTCACGAGCGAGGCGCACCAAAGGAGACGGAGATCCACGAGCAAACAATCGGGCAGCATAACGATGACGTTGCGGCGATGGAGAACCTCTCTAGGGCATCCATGGTGGATGGCCATGAGAGGGAGAGAGAGAGAGAAAGAGAGAGAGAGAGAGAGAGAGAGAGAAAGAGAGAGATTTGTTGTCTCAACTATTGTGTGTGTAGAAGAGAAAAGGGTTGCCTCTCCTTTTATAGCATTTTGGGATCCATGGATCTCAATCCATGGGACAAAACAAATCCAATGGTCCTCATTGATTGTGTTTCTTTCAATGGCTAAGACTTTGTTGGTAAAAACCAACAACAATTAATTTAATAAAAATCAAATATATAATAAATATAATTTGATTTATATCAAATCAATCCTCATTGAAGAAATAGGAAAGGAGGCAAGCCTCCTTCCATAAGGAGGGTGGACGGCCACCACATTCCCAATGGGAATTGTGGCCGTCCACTATTCCTTTATGGAAGGTGGATGCCCTTTTCCTATTACATGAGATTACATTATCTCATGATTCTCTCCAATATATGCAACACCCTTTTGTTGCAAATTTTCACAAAAATAAATCCAATTTATTTTGTGAACATTGCAATCATGCCATTGGAAATTTGTGAATCACATTCACAACCCAAAATAAAATGTAAATTACATTTTTCAATTTAATGTCCAATGTGAATCCAATTCACATTAACATTTAAATGTAAATTACAAATATCTATCTATTATATATTATAAATCACATTTATAATATATATGACTAATAAGGATATTTCTATCCATATTATTCATATCCATGATAATTAAATCATATTTAATCACCTTGGATCTCATTTCTCTTGTTCTCAAATAATATGAATCACATTCATATTACTTAATTCTTTGATAGCTAAATCACATTTAATTATCTCAGATAACTCTCTTTATAATATGAATCAAATTCATATTACTCATATAAATAAATCTTATTTAATTATCCATTTTCTCAATTCTTGGATACATATATCAATAATAGAATTATCCATGAACTCCTTCAAGGATAATGCGCTTTCTCCGCAGATACTTGGAGATAAGGACAGGGCGATTGTATGTTCCACGTATAGTGACTTGGATATTGAGATCATATCTCAAATCCAGATCGCGGGCCTCCCATAGATGCTTCATTAAATCAAGACCATAAATCTAATCTTCTCATTGCATCTGAATCACATTTAGATCAATGTCCAACATTTGGACTAAGATCAGATTACTTTTCTACTGAGAGGAGTCACTAAAATCCAGACCCGTTTCATCACTCCCTAGGAATGGAAGCGTCATGGTTATACAATCATTTATGATCACATCACCCTCATGTATTCCCAATACCTATACATCCTGCATACTGGAAGACTCATAATAAACCCGAAGTATTAGATCAACTTTATACTGTCTACTTCAGGGTTTTATCAGTAAGTTTCTCATTCGATCATCGGGAGTTGGTATCGATCATATACTTCCCAAAAGCATATATCATACCTAGGTCTTGATCATATACTTTCCGAAAATATATATCAAACTTACAAATTCAGTCAAGATTCCAAAGCGAGACGACCGTGCACGAAATTTGATTCTTCCCAATATCTCATGAGTGAGATCATGCCTTCCGGTTCAGTAATGAACCTGTATGATCCCTTTGAGAGATCGTATTACTCATATGCCCTTATATGCATACCGGCGCGCCGGTGTTTAGACCTTGGTTAGGTGATGAACCTCCATTTCATCACCTTTATTCTATCATTTTGGCCTTAAAAACCCCAGCAAATGCATGAAAATAGCATCAATTTGTACATAACAGCATCCATTCTTTATTGTATTTATTGTACATAGAATAAGATTTTTAATGCCAAAATTATAGAATAAAGGGAAGAAAAGAAAAAGGAATAAAATATTGCAAATATTTTATGACCCTAACCCCGAGACCAAGGCCAGCATGGAATTGGTCGACAAGGAATAAAGTAGGGGGAGATAAGGGCCAATTATACAATAAATGCCTCATTTATGCATTTTTGACACCTATTTTGTACATAATTTTTTATTCATCAAATAAAGAAACTTTGTACATGAAAGTTGTAGATAATAATGTAAATAAAAATACAAAATTAAGTTTGTGTAAAAATAGTACACAGTGTACATTTTATACACAAAATAAGAAGCAAGAATCTCAACATCACAGACCCATATCTTGCAAATAAAAACTCCAAATCACCCAAACTCACCTTTAATTGTATATAGCATCCCATGAATATTTTATAAAATTGGTTTCATAATTTTTGGAATCCATCTGTGGAAGTTAGGTTTTTGGCCCACCTTGTATATAGGACTGATTAAAATATTCACTTTATTCAATATCTATTATTTCTATGAATTTATATTTTTTTTAGTATCATGTAAATAATGTTTATAATACTTGTACATATTGAGATTAAAAGAAAACCAAAAAGAAATTGTGAAATAAAATCAGTCTATGTATCACATAGGCAAAATACCTATGATATATATGTATAAAAATAAAAAGGGGGAATTCATTCTTTTATCCTTTATTCATCTATATTTTTACTAATTGTAAATATTATCTATAATACATTAAAAATAAAAATCCAAAATAAAACCTAATAAAATTCATTAAATATGTAAAACAAATATAAAATACAGGTAAAATACCTATAAGTGTACCTACATAGTGTATATACCTGTTTATTTAAATATATAAATAAACTCATAAAAATAAAATAAAATTATATTTATACTCACAGAAATAAGTTATAAATATATATAACAAGAAAATAACATAATAAAATAATATATACAAAATAAAAATAAAAATGCATAAGACATAGATGAATATACCTATAAACACACTCATAAAAATTGACCACCAATAAATTAAGCCAAAAAAATAAATAAAAATCATATTAAAATACTACATAAAATAATAAATTTTTTTATTTTATACTAAAAAATAATAAAATCATTTACTAATTTAAAATAATCAATCTCTATTAATCCATACTATTTTGTCTTCTAGTGGCCTACGTGGACCAATCGCAGACCGCCAAGGGTTGACCGCGGGTCAACGCTTCATACCCTAGCCTGGCGCCTCTGACAGATCACGAGAGCCCCCACTTCCCCGATTTTTCACGCAAATTGAGTAGCTCGAGTAAGATGGGACCCTTCATGAAGATTGTTCCTTGTACATCCTAGATATACGCCCTATACCATGCTCCCTTATACATAGTCATGATTCATCAAGATTCGTCAGCCAATAAGGGCGCATCCATTGTTTATAAATAAGCTCCTCGACTTCCTTCCGCCTTTTGGTCTCCTTCGATCGATTTCCACCATCTTTTCCAGTCTCTCGAGGATCCTTTTGACAGGAGGGTTCTCCTGGAAGCTTCAGACGGTCGGAGGAGTCGAGAGGAGTGCCCACGGCTGCCGCTCGCCGGAGGTCCTGCTCCCTAGTCGCCAACCAGATATAAGAGCTGTTTTCGTCTCATTTTTAGCTTAGTTTTAGTTGTTAATCTTTAATCAAGCCTTAAGAGTAGCTTGTAGGACTGTAGGTGTTCGATTAGAATCAGATCGAAGTTCGTCGGAGTTTAGCTCCGGCAAACCTCTCTACCCTGATCGACACGCGATTCAACCCCTCGCTCCACCTCATCTCCTTCCCCTACGCATTCTTCACTCAGCCCACGCTTCAGATCAACCAGAGCTCGCCCAGCTCTGCGAGTCGAGGTCCATCTCCTCCGCTTCGCCGGACCTCGTCGCCCTCCACCATTCCCCACCATTTTACCCTAAACCCCTGGTCAAGGAAAACCCCCTTGAGCCCCCCGTTCGTTTGGTGCAGGTTGGAAGCTGAAAGAAGCCCCCTGGGGCTTGATTCGATCCCCTGCTAGGTTCTAGGACCCCCCCTTTCTTCTCCGAGCTCGTTCAACCGATCTAGGGGGTCCTGGACCTTCTGGAGTACCTCAGACGGTGTGCGCCGTCTCGTCAAACGCCTGGCACCTACCAGCAGCAACATGGAGCGCCTGGAGGCGGAGAGATCATCGATCGAAGCCAGGGAAGCTAGCCATTCTTCCTTGTTCTTCACGAATAGCAGTTACCGTTGGATGAAGGGGACGGCCCCAGTTCTAATCCGGGCCGTCCATTTAGCACAAGCCTGGGCCGTGCGATCAGACCTCAGATGTAATCCTGGCCACAGATCGTCGAAGGGGTATCGAGCGCTGAGGGCTCGACACGTGGATAAGTGGCGCGCTCGATGCCGTTGGATCGCGCGCGATTTTGGGGGTAAATTTCACATCTAACCCCCCGTTGTTTTGTATTTATAGTTTAATCCCAAAAATAAAAAGTTACTGTGTATATAAATTGTATAATTTGCAGAAGACCCCCTGTAATTTTTATATTTGCATGTTAGTCCTTACGCACCTCACGTGCAGCACTCACGTGTAGGCGCGTAAAAATTGCAGTTTTACCCCGTCGTGTTTTAGTACTTGTAAAATGGTCGTGAAAATAAAAGTTAACGTTCATTTTTGTTGTAATTTTTGCAAGGATGCCCCTGTCTTATATTTTAATTGCAAAAATGCCCCTGCTAGGCCATTTATTTTTGTATGTTTTGTCTATTTATTTTGGGCTTCATATTTCTCTGGAAAATTTCGCAAAAATAGACATAAGCTCATGTTAGTGTACCATTGCATGCTATATTTTTAGTTTTTAATTTTGTTGCATTTTGCATTTATTAAAAATCAAAAACATGTATTTTATTCACTGTCTAGTTTATAAAATACCAAAAAAAACATTAAATGATCTCTAAAAATTCCAAAAAAAATTCCCTATAGCGTATTTTGATCTATTTTAGCGTCAGTCCAAAAATCCTAAAAATCTCAAAATGAAAACCATAAAAATTATAAAACACCAAAAATCTTTATAAAAATATTAAAAAATTCATAAAAATTCACAAAAATGTAATTTCTCTCTCTTAATTTTCTCTACTGTATTCTATTTATATTAAAATTAGTTTGGAGGAATTTTGCTATTATTTACTATTATTTACCTCTAAATTAATATTGGAGATTTATTAAACTCATTATATTGAGTATTTTTGACTTTAAAAATATATAAAAATTAGCAAAATGTCTTAGAAAATCACAAAAACATTAGAAAAAGATGAAAAATCCAAAAACACTACAATTGCCATATTCTACCTATTTTTAGCCTATTTATATATACCTCTCTCTCTCCTCTCTCTTATATATGTATATATATATTCTTTATATAGTTATATCTAGTTATTAAAAGAAAAAGAAAATATAAAAATATAAAATATAAAAAGAAAAATACAAAATCAGAAAATTAAAATCAAAATACAAAAAATATAAAATCAAAAATTAAATAAGAAAAATATAAAAAAAAATTAAAAACCCACAAAAACAATAAATGGACATGAACAAAGGATTGAATAATTACACAACACACATACAACCATTCGCCTCCCAGTGTTCGACCTCTACTTATGCTTACACCTATACACATTTCATGTAGAGTTATTAATAAATTTTAACTCCACATTTTTGGATATTCATTGCATATATTTATTGTGGGTTAATTGTTGATCGATCTGGGGATCTTCAAGAGGTCAATTCAGCGACTGGATGTCTCGCCCCGTGAGATATCTAGACCTTGGCAAATCCCCAGTCATCAAATGGCGCCGTTGCCGGGGAGGCAACGGATTTTGTATGATTATGTGAGCTTATTTGTTCATTTATTCAATTGTTTGCTCATGTCCATGATTCAGTTATTTGTTTGGTTTTTATTCCTATTTGATATTATTTTGACTGCTCTGACCATTTCTTTCCTTTGTCTTTGATGCGAGGGACCGCCAAGCGACGGAGGACCTCCTAGGAGGACCTATGCACCCCAGCAAGGCGGAGTTGGCTCTTTTATGCCAAGCCATCAGGAGAGAGCATCAAAGGGAGAAGAAAGAGAATTTTTGAAGACAGTATCTATTTTTATGCACATTATTTATTATGTATATTCATGTGAGAGAGTGACACTTAGAATTTTGTAATAATACAGGACTCTCACAGGTACACTCCGACTCCCGAGGTCCATTGCCTGAGGATTGTTCCCTTGGGGGCCTCGACGGTTTTGACGCTTTTTCATTTTTATTTTATTTTTATTATTTTGTGTGAATGAGCCCTAGCTTACGAATTGCTTGCCGATAGATTAAGGTCCAAACACCCTAATATATTTGCATGTACCTATAGTGCGTTTTGACCTAGTCAAATCTAAACAGTCGGTTCATTTATCTCTTAACCCCTGTGCCGTGAGCGAGCCCCATCAAGCGCTACTCCTAAACTCGAGCATGTCGAGAAGATTAGGGGTGAGCCAAGACCGGACTCTTAGGTTAAGGATAAGTGACCGACTTGTGGTGCTTCACGATAATAGCAGTTAACTATCCTAGGGCGATTTCTTTGGATTGCATTTGCATTTTAGCATAGGTTTCAATTCGGTTATGCATCCCGCATGGAGAGAGCTGGAAAGCACTGTAAGTCTTCTTACTTTGCATGCATCATCGATTTCCGACTTGCATGGCTTTTCCGACCTTCTCCTCTGTTTTTACCACTTAGGATGCTTAATGGAAATTGGAACCTCGATAGGCATGTGCATTGAAAATACCCAAAAAAATGATAACTAAAATAAAATCGGGACTGCCTAACTCTATTGGACCTAAAAATAAAACATAATGGATTCCTTGTCTTGGGGAGAGCAACCCTCTCATTGGATGCGTTTTAAGTGCTCACGTACACGCTAAGGAGTAGAGCCCAAATCCCATCAAGCTCCTAAGTGTTTGTACAACTTTGTGATTCTCACCTCACTCTAAAATCGAAAAAAAAAATGACTGTCACCTGACGGTCTTCACTGTGTTGAGTAGGTGAATCGGGGGTTTGCCTTGTGTCTTGATTGTGATTGGGAGTCCATCGTGTTTTTTTCATTCATCATTAGAGTCATCGGTTCCGTCCGTGTGAGTCATGCATTTTTCATCTTTGAGTCTCTCTATCTCTCTTATACATATATCTCTTCATTTGCATTGAGTCATGATATTGGCGCTTGAGCTCAATCATTCTTCACCAAGTCCCTTGTTTGTCTCATCTTCATCACTTCCCTCGTATTCTCTGTATCATCCCCATCTTCTTCGGTTCGAGGAGAGCCTGCTCTTCGGACCACCATTTTGACGGTGTTCCCACCTTGTGTGGAACACCCAATTTTGTCTATATACCGATCTTCTTGCCCACCCCCCTCGTTCCCTCTGTATCACCTTTCTACTCTCCATGATATTGGCACGTAGCCTCAATCAGCTTCTCCACACCATTGTGTACCCTTCTTATCCATCTTCTTCGTGTACCCCATATCATCCTCCCTTCACCGGGAATGTTGTGCATAGTGATGAGGCCCGCATCGAGGGTTATGTATACATATTATTTGTGTAAGTCGGGCCAATGATATTAAGGATGCTGAGATTGATTTGGTGAATTTAACTTTGGATACATGCATACGAGTGTATTGAGGATTTGTATGGATTCATGATTGTTAGGTGTGATTCTTTATTGAGGATTTAGATCTCGTACACCGGATTGAGGATGTGATGTGCTTCGGTGATTCGAGGATGATATCATGATGTTTTGACTGATCTATCCATTTTGAGGTTTCGGCCCGTCTTGATTTGGATTTTGGATGGACTATCTTGATATATGCTTCATGATGACGGTGCCCCGAACCCCCATGATTTCTCATCTTCCTGATTGACCCATCCTGGATCTCCTGCCGCTTTAATCCACACCTGGCACTTACAGTCCTGACTATTTGTTGTGCCATCTCAGCCAGAGTTGATTGACCTGAGGGACATCTTGTGAAGGACCTGATTATTTGCTCCCTCACCTGATCTTATGCCCTCCTGATTGATGGATTCACAATATTTCGAGGACCTGAGACTCTATGACAGCATTCCCGCGACTTACGTTGATATAACTCGCATTCCTCCCAAGGACTATCTGCGGGAGAATGCGACAATTTCTAGGACTACGGTTTCATTCACGACTTTGGTCGCCATTGTGATGGGATCCGAAGCCGACTTAGACGATATGCTTGATTGGCCTCCCTCTGTGACTGTGTGCCTGATCTGTCGGCACATGAGGCCAACTGTCAGATTACTCTCCTTGACGGTCCTTGCAAGGCAGAGCTCCACTTTTCTGATTATTCCATGCCTGGTTCATAGCTCTCCGAGGGTTATCTGTGAGAGGCTATGACACATTATTGCTATGATGGCCTCCTTTGCTGGTAGGATGTCTGTCGCCTACCATGACCATATTCTATGTGGATCCGTCTGATGGATCCGGCTCCTTTGAGCCTTCTCTCTCCTTCACGACCCTCGCAAGGACGAGATGTACTCTGATTATTCACTGTATAGCTCACATTGCTTCCCGAGGACTATCTGCGGACGGATGTGACACTTTCCTTACGATTGGCTTCACTCATTTCCAGGATCTCATGTCTGTTGGAGCACGAAGCCGACTCGTCTGATTTGTGTGCTCGGTCTCCCTTTCTGATTATGCGCCCGATCTGTTGGGGCATGAGACCGACTTGCTCAGACTCCTTTGAGTCAGCTCTCCTTGACGGTCCTCGCAAGGACGAGCTCTGTTCTGATTATTCCTTGACTAGCTCGTAGCTCCCCAAGGTTATCTGCAGGAGACTACGACATATTTCTGATCTGATTGGTCTCTTCTGAGGGTAGCCGATTTGTCGACCACCGAGACCACTATGTGGGTCCGTCTGATGAACCCGGCTCCTTTGAGCCCATCTCTCTCCTTGACGACCCTCGCAAGGTAGAAACACATTCTGACTATTCCTTGCCTAGATTGCATTCCTCTCCGAGGACTATCTGAGAGAGATTGCGACAATCTTTTACGCTCGGTTTCCCCCTTCTGACTATATCTCCGATCTGCGGAGCACGGAACCGAGTCGTTTGATATACTTGATTTTTGGTCCCCTCTTGAGTTGCCTATCCGATCTATGGATCATGGGACCCATCTGATTAGACTCCCTTTGAGTCTGCTCACCTTGACGGTCCTCGCAAGGATGAGCTCCTGATATCTGCTGTTTTCATGCCTAGCTAGCAGCACATTCCCCAAGGGTTATCTGCGGAACGCTGCCACATTCTTTACACTTTCTGGTCTCTTCTGCTTGTATTCGATATGTCGTCTATCAAGACCTTATTTACTGGTGATCCGTCTGATGGATCATTGACGCCTTTACGTCCGCTCGCCTTGACGACCCTCGCAAGGCTGAGTCTTCTTCTGATTATTCATCGATTTGCATGTACCGCTCCCTGAGGGTTATCTGCGGGTGGGAACATCATTTTCTAGGTACTCGGTTTCACTTCTGGTGTCTCTGTCTGTTGGAGCACGAAACCGAGTCTTCTGAGCTGTATACTTGGTCCCCTCTCTTATTGTGTATCCGATCTGCGGATCATGGGACCAAGTCTTCTGATTAGGGTCTGATTCCTGGCTCCTTTGAGCCTGCTCACCTTGATGACCCTCGCAGGGTTGAGCCATGTCTTGCGGCATTAGGTGTGTGTCTCCTACGATCTTCCGACCTCATGACCACCGCATGCCACGATGTCTCCTATTCTCTATCTTCCATATCTTATCGAGACTCTGATTGACCGGAGGGCTCTGTACTGTTCCTTCTTCCTCCCGGTCTTACTGTATCGGCTTTATTCCCTCATGCTGACCCTATGAGCCGATTGACTGCTTCATGCTACCGCATCCGATATCTTTACCTCCCGATCTATTTGTCCCCAGTAGCCGACACCCACCTGCCTGCATATCCGGGTGTCCTTTGACCTTCTGATTGCGTCCTCATTCTCACAGGGAGATGACGACAAGAGCACGGTATTCGCTTACCAGATACCATCCCTGTGCTTCACCAGTTCTTCACCACTTGTATATATGTGTTCCATGTTCATTCTTTCTCTCACAAGTTATGTGTGCCCTAGATCTATCGGCATATCTTTGTGTCTATACTTAGGACATACTTTGTCCTAAGTATAGGGGGGCACACAACGCGTTGTTCTTTCGTTGTTCAGTTTTGTCACTCCTGTTGTTGCCTATACTTAGGATATCTCACCCTAAGTATAGGGGGAGTGATGCGTATATTCTCCATGATCTTTTCGTCTATATGTATATGTCTCTCTTTTCTTCTTTTCTTTCTTTTCCTTTTCTATCTTCTGTATCTAAATAAAAGGTGCTGCCCCTTGTAGACAGTCTTCTATACTTAGGACGTACTTTGTCCTACGCATAGGGGGGTGCACCCCTGATTTGTTAATTCTTTGAACTGTTTATTCCCACCCATGGCCCTCCCTGCCTTGTGTACAGTCTGCTATACTTAGGATTATTTGATCCTGAGTATAGGGGGGACGGTCATTTCTTATTCATTTATCTCGTTATTCTTTCATTTATTATTTTTTTAGTCGTCATAGTATAGACTTTTCTATACTCAGTACGAGTTATGTCTTCTCTTTCTTCTTCCGATCTATGAGGACATAGCTCAAGCTAAGTATAGGGGGTCGTGATATACTATGTATATACTTCATCCATAACTCGTACTTTCGTATATACTTCATTAATTAATAAGGGCTTCTTATTCCTCAGATTCTTTTTGTACATACTGATTAATAAATCAGGGTAAAAATATTTTTGCAAAATGATTTGAAAAATGGTGTGAACTGTTTGGAAAACTTTTGTGAAATATCTTCAACCTTTGTAAAAATATTTTGATTGCAAAAATTCTTTTCTCTGTAAAATTAAGGATTTGAAAACCTATTTGCAAATGATTTTGAAAATGATTGTAAAAATATTTTGAAAAACAAAGTGTATATAGTGTTGCAAAATCTTTGCAAAATGGCTTTCAAATGTTTGTAAATATTTGCAAAAATTATTTTGTACTATAGTTTTCAAAATGATTTGCAAATAAATTTGAGGAATAAAAGCACCATAATATATAAAATAAAATAAAATAAAATAAATCCTAAATAAAATACATTAAATTCTTTATCAATTGAATATACACCTTAATAAATCACTTTGTAAATTCTTTAAATCTTGTAAAATAAAGCGGCACGCCCGTGTAAATAGTTGTATATATTTTATTCTTTGGGATACCAAAACTCTTTTGTTTACAAAAATTCTTTGTGTAAAAATTTCTCTCTTTGTTTTCAAATTCTTTCAAAAATTGCATTATTCTTTGCATATTTGTAAATAGCCACTTGCATAGCATTCATATTCTTTTATTGAGCATAATGATTGAACTAGTCCAATAAAGTCGAAGATGTGGAGCTTGGTTGAACCTTACCGCACCTAACTGCACTGGAACCTTGTGGGAACTAGATTTAAGGTACTTCAGGTCTGTTCAGACTTAATTCTTTGAGAAAGCAAGGCTGGGTTCAAGTCACCTCAGTGACTAACTAGAACTTTTTGAAACACACGCATGACTCTTGTTGGCCGTGACCTAACTTGGACACTTGCACCTTTCACTTGGCTCAACTCAGTTGGAGTGGTGAGGGGGTTGGATTTGCCAGTCTGAGACGCACACGAGTGGAAACATTCGTCCTCGTCTAAGAGGGAAGTGCACCCCAACCTGGTCAAGTTTCAATGAAATCGAATGACGGAGAGAGTGGGTTGCAATAAAGCTTCAAAAGAGGGATAGTCTACTGGCTCAAGAGGAAAATTTCTTGTATATATGCTGCACCATGTAGATATGTTGTACAGATGCATTTGAAAAAAAACTCCAAAAAAGTGGTGGTTCGGATTGAAAATTTAATAACCCCACCGGAGTGTATATAGTTCAATAAAGCCAAAGCTTATGGTATCCATGTTACATCTCATGAAGCTTGCAGCAGGAGACTTAGCTACACTGGTTGAGCTCCCAAAATTCTATACCTCTTATCCCCCTCTTCTTGAGCCGGTTGCCACTTGAACTTAGAAAGGGAATACCCCGCTCCTCGACGTAGAGGGATGGATTAGGGAATCATTGGGTTGTCATTCTGAAGAAGTCAGTTCCTTTGTCATTTCAGTTGGGGAGAGCCACTTTTACTTACACTGAACAAGTCAGCTTCATATTCGTAAGGGTTTACGTATGATGTAGGCTAGTTCTGACCTGGCTATTGAGGTGATTTGAACCAAGTTCTGTGACTCTTGAAGGCTGTGTGTTTTAAATTTGGTTCCCGACTAGGTTCCACACACATTCTCACACAAGGACTATCCTGAGCTCAAAGTTTGGTTTTGTACATATGAGTTTAATAATCATGATCAATTCAATATATTCTTTACATTTTTTATTTTTGCTTTTTCTTTTCTCTTATTCTTTGTTCTTTTTATACTTATTGCATAAGTATTTGCTAGGACTAGCAAAGTATAGGGGGTGATGAACCTCCATTTCATCACCTTTATTCTATCATTTTGGCCTTAAAAACCCCAGCAAATGCATGAAAATAGCATCAATTTGTACATAATAGCATCCATTCTTTATTGTATTTATTGTAAATAGAATAAGGTTTTTTAATGCCAAAATTATAGAATAAAGGGAAGAAAAGAAAAAGGAATAAAATATTGCAAATATTTTATGACCCTAACCCCGAGACCAAGGCCAGCATGGAATTGGTCGACAAGGAATAAAGTAGGGGGAGATAAGGGCCAATTATACAATAAATACCTCATTTATGCATTTTTGACACCTATTTTGTACATAATTATTTATTCATAAAATAAAGAAACTTTGTACATGAAAGTTGTAGATAATAATGTAAATAAAAATACAAAATTAAGTTTGTGTAAAAATAATACACAGTGTACATTTTATACAGAAAATAAGAAGCAAGAATCTCAACTTCACAGACCCATATCTTGCAAATAAAAACTCCAAATCACCCAAACTCACCTTTAATTGTATATAGCATCCCATGAACTATTTTATAAAATTGGTTTCATAATTTTTGGAGTCCATCTGTGGAAGTTAGGTTTTTTGGCCCACCCTTGTATATAGGACTGATTAAAATATTCACTTTATTCAATATCTATTATTTCTATGATTTTATATTTTTTTAGTATCTTGTAAATAATGTTTATAATACTTGTACATATTGAGATTAAAAGAAAACCAAAAAGAAATTGTGAAATAAAAGCAGTCTATGTATCACATAGGCAAAATACCTATGATATATATGTATAAAAATAAAAAGGGGTAATTCATTCTTTTATCCTTTATTCATCTATATTTTTACTAATTGTAAAATATTATCTATAATACATTAAAAATAAAAAATCCAAAATAAAACCTAATAAAATTCATTAAATATGTAAAACAAATATAAAATACAGGTAAAATACCTATAAGTGTACCTACATAGTGTATATACCTATTTATTTAAATATATAAATAAACTCATAAAAATAAAATAAAATTATATTTATACTCACAAAGATAAGTTATAAATATATATAATAAGAAAATAACATAATAAAATAGTATATACAAAATAAAAATAAAAATGCATAAGACATAGATGAATATACCTATAAACACACTCATAAAAATTAACCACCAATAAATTAAGCCAAAAAAATAAATAAAAAATCATATTAAAATACTACATAAAATAATAAAAAATTTATTTTATACTAAAAAAATAATAAAATCATTTACTAATTTAAAATAATCAATCTCTATTAATCCAAACTGTTTTGTCTTCTAGCGGCCTGCGTGGATCAATCGCAGACCGCCAAGGGTTGACCGCGGGTCAACTCTTCATACCCTAGCCTGGCGCCTCTGACAGATCACGAGAGCCCCCACTTCCCCAATTTTTTCACGCAAATTGAGTAGCTCGAGTAAGATGGGACCCTTCATGAAGATTGTTCCTTGTACATCCTAGATACATGCCCTATACCATGCTCCCTTGTACATAGTCATGATTCATCAAGATTCGTCATCCAATAAGGGCGCATACATTGTTTATAAATAAGCTCCTCGACTTCCTTCCACCTTTTGGTCTCTCTTCGGTCGATTTCCACCATCTTTTCCAGTCTCTCGAGGATCCTTGTGACAAGAGGGTTCTCCTGGAAGCTTCAGACAGTCGGAGGAGTCGAGAGGAGTGCCCACGGCTGCCGCTCGCCGGAGGTCCTGCTCCCTGGTCGCCAACCAGATATAAGAGTTGTTTTCGTCTCATTTTTAGCTTAGTTTTAGTTGTTAATCTTTAATCAAGCCTTAAGAGTAGCTTGTAGGACTGTAGGTGTTCGATTAGAATCAGATCGAAGTTCGCCGGAGTTTAGCTCCGGCGAACCTCTCTACCCTGATCGACACGCGATTCAACCCCTCGCTCCACCTCATCTCCTTCCCCTACGCATTCTTCACTCAGCCCACGCTTCAGATCAACCAGAGCTTGCCCAGCTCTGCGAATCGAGGTCCATCTCCTCTGCTTCGCCGGACCTCGTCGCCCTCCGTCATTCCCCACTGTTTTACCCTAAACCCCTGGTCGAGGAAAACCCCCTCGAGCCCCTCGTTCGTTTGGTGCAGGTTGGAAGCTGAAAGAATCCCCCTGGGGCTTGATTCGACCCCCTGCTAGGTTCCAGACCCCCCTTTCTTCTCCGAGCTCGTTCAACCGATCTAGGGGGGTCCTGGACCTTCTGGAGTACCTCAGACGGTGCGCGCCATCTCGCCGGACGCCTGGCACCCACCAGCAGCAACATGGAGCGCCTGGAGGCGGAGAGATCATCGATCGAAGCCAGGGAAGCCAGCCATTCTTCCCTGTTCTTCACGAGTAGCAGTTACCATCGGATGAAGGGGACGGCCCTAGTTCTAATCCGGGCCGTCCATTTAGCACAAGCCTGGGCCGTGCGATCAGACCTCAGATGTAATCCTGGCCGCAGATCGTCGAAGGGGTATCGAGCGCTGAGGGCTCGACACGTGGATAAGTGGCGCGCTCGATGCTGTTGGATCGCGCGCGATTTTGGGGGTAAATTTCACATCTAACCCCTCGTTGTTTTGTATTTATAGTTTAATCCCAAAAATAAAAAGTTACTGTGTATATAAATTGTATAATTTGCAGAAGACCCCCTGTAATTTTTATATTTGCGTGTTAGTCCTTACGCACCTCATGTGCAGCACTCACGTGTAGGCGCGTAAAAATTGCAGTTTTACCCCGCCGTGTTTTAGTAATTGTAAAATGGTCCTGAAAATAAAAGTTAACGTTCATTTTTGTTGTAATTTTTGCAAGGACGCCCCTGCCTTATATTTTAATTGCAAAAATGCCCCTGCCAGGCCATTTATTTTTGTATGTTTTGTCTATTTATTTTGGGCTTCATATTTCTTTGGAAAATTTCGCAAAAATAGACATAAGCTCCTGTTAGTGTACCATTGCATGCTATATTTTTAGTTTTTAATTTTGTTGCATTTTTGCATTTATTAAAAATAAAAAACATGTATTTTATTTACTGTCTAGTTTATATAATACCAAAAAAACATTAAATGATCTCTAAAAATTCCAAAAAAAATCCCTATAGCGTATTTTGATCTATTTTCGCGTCAATCCAAAAATCCCTAAAAATCTCAAAATGAAAACCATAAAAATTATAAAACACCAAAAATCTTTATAAAAATATTAAAAAATCATAAAAAATCACAAAAATGTAATTTCTCTCTCTTAATTTTCTCTACTGTATTCTATTTATATTAAAATTAGTTTGGAGGAATTTTGCTACTATTTACTATTATTTACCTCTAAATTAATATCGGAGATTTATTAAACTCATTGTATTGAGTATTTTTGACTTTAAAAAATATATAAAAATTAGCAAAATGTCTTACAAAATCACAAAAACATTAGAAAAAGATGAAAAATCCAAAAACACTACAATTGCCATATTCTACCTATTTTTAGCCTATTTATATAAACCTCTCTCTCTCCTCTCTCTTATATATGTATATATATTCTTTATATAGTTATATCTAGTTATTAAAAGAAAAAGAAAATATAAAAATATAAAATATAAAAAGAAAAATACAAAATCAGAAAATTAAAATCAAAATACAAAAATATAAAATCAAAAATTAAATAAGAAAAATATAAAAAAAAATAAAAACCCACAAAAACAATAAATGGACATGAACAAAGGATTGAATAATTACACAACACACATACAACCATTCGCCTCCCAGTGTTCCACCTGTACTTGTGCTTACACCTATACACATTTCATGTAGAGTTATAATAAATTTTAACTCCACATTTTTGGATATTCATTGCAGATATTTATTGTGGGTTAATTGTTGATCGATCTAGGGATCTTCAAGAGGTCAATTCAGCGACTGGATGTCTCGCCCTGTGAGATATCTAGACCTTGGCAAATCCCCAGTCATCATTAGGTCATCAACCTATTGGTCTGCCAAATGTACATACTCAGACATATAGTAACACATTTGTCTCCGGTCTGAGGATGCGTGCTTATATCATGACAGCATACGATATAGGACTTTAGTTATCTCGATCTCGTTAAGTCAACTCTTTGACCTAACTAATCTGTCACCTCCGAATCTCTATTCCTATGCAGAGGACATGCATCAAGAGGTTGGTCAGATATCAGCCTTTAGAGATAAGGATTGCCATCTTCTACTCAGGCTGGAGATCATCTCTTAACAATCATTTGACGGTGCTTGATGAGTCCTCAATCTAACCCTTTAGATATTCATCCAAGCACCAACCTCTATGATTCTATAGTTGAATCAACAGCTGTATGATTATTAAGATGGCCATGGTACATAACCCTAATTGTACTAAGGGACCTATTATGCAAATTATTCATTCCTCATTTCAGATCGGGGAATGATATTTGCAATAATCTCACCGTGGGCTCGCATGTCCAACATCCTTCTCCATCATTCCAACTTGATCAGCTTTGGTGAGAGAAGCCTGATCTCAGAGAGAATTCTTGTCGAGAAAGGTGACTAGCCTTCGAGTCGTCTAGTGACAATGAGTCG
Source organism: Ottelia alismoides (assembly GCA_037367405.1). Lineage (NCBI taxonomy): Eukaryota > Viridiplantae > Streptophyta > Magnoliopsida > Alismatales > Hydrocharitaceae > Ottelia > Ottelia alismoides. Next base: position 651,162 of record JAZKJV010008379.1, on the reverse strand, counting down.
GCCTTCGTCGAGGCGATCACGGTCATTTCTGCTCCCGATGTGGGATCCATTTTATTTCTTGTCATTTTTTTCTAAATAGATCGTAGTTTAAAATTTTTGCCTCTAGTTTCATTAATCTTTAGATATTAAAAATCATCAAAAAATACAAATCACAATATTTCGATCCGACATTGATTTTCCATCTCATTTTCGTACCTCTCCATTTTCACATTCTACTTAGCACAATCATTCACATCCGACCACGTACAGTGGTCGGATCCTTGGATCTCCTCCCGCTTTGCCAAGATCCGCCACCATTCATGCACTCTTATTTGTTTATAAATAAATAAAAAACATAATTATTTTGCTTATATCTCTCACATTTGTTTTACAGGACAATTGAAAAAAATAAAAAAATCTTCTTCTGTCTCTGTTGACATTTACTATTTAAAAAAATTAAAAATAATATATCTACAGTTTCTTCTTTTTGTTTACAATATAAAATATATATATATAATAATAAAATCACAACAGGTAGCGGGGTCATCGCCTGGAGTCACGTGTGTAGGTGTGCATCTACTAGGAAAATTGCAACGTCTTCCCGCCGAATTTCAAAATGTAAGAGACCCTTGCTAGACTTCCAGCATGTACATGGCACGCGCAACTGGGTAAATTAAACTTTTCACCCTCTGTTTATTTTGTACTATTTATTTATGCAAGAACAATAAATATCTACAATTTAGTCCTAAATTCCAGACATTCATTGGCTTGGCTTCTCTTATTGAAATAAATGTTTTCATTGGTCCATAAATTCTTAAAAGATCGTGATTGCTTCTCGTTGATTATCTGTCTAGAATAAATTTTTTCATTACATCTTGTCATCATTTAATATTATTTAAAAATCAAAAACATGTCATTTTTTCTCTTCCTAAAATCAAAAAATTCATAAAAAATTTAAAATAACTCCAAAATTCCAAAAAAATTTCGGGTAGTTTTATTTCATTGTCTATTATTTCTTTTCAAATTTCATGCTTTAATTATTTATAAAACCTAAAAAAATGAAAAATACCAAAAATCTTTTAAAAATCATATAACATTCTACAAAAATCTTAAAATAGTGATTCCAATTTCTGCTTGTAGATATTTGCATATAGTTTGTCAAAAAATTAATTGCCAGGAGTTTTGGTCAATTAAACATATTTTTAAGTTGCAAATTACTCCAGGCTGTGCGGAATTTTGTATTTTCCCACTGTTTAAATTTCAAAAAAATACAAAAACATCAGATAATTCCACAAAAATTCTCAAAAACATTTCAAAACTTTAAAAACCCAAAAATATTTTTCTTTGATTTCTTCTGAGCATTTTTGATAAATAAAAAAATTACAAAAAAGTGTTAGTAGTGTGCATATTTTTGATCTTGTGAATATTGCTACATTATTTTTAAAAATAAAAAATTGCAAAACTGAAAACCATTAAAACGTTGAAAATCAGAAAATACAAAAAAATCAAAAAATAAAAAAACCACAAAAAACCGAGGATAGTTATCCTTTAAGATTCCTGTTTTTCTCTTAATTGACTTTTGATTAATTGAATAACCTTCGGGATTTGTAGCCTCCCTGAGTTTGACCCTGTCCGACATAAAGGTTAATAAGTAGCCAAAAAATAAAAAAATTGTTTGTTTGTCACAGGATTTTTGGGGTTAACAACGACTTTTCATACCTTTAATTTTCATCCTCGAGAATTCGTGCACGACAGCGAGTAATCCCCTCATAGTATTCATTTTACTTGCTCGTATACATCCTAAGGACTAGTGCCCAAATCCTATCAAGCATCCTAAATGTTTGTGCAACTTTTGACTTCTTACCTAATTCTAAAACAGACAAGATAAAAAGACCATTCTTTTATGGTCTCTACTGAGTTTAGTAGGTGAATTGAGGGTTTCTATTGCGTGTGTTTGTTTGTGATCGATTGTGTGCATTCTAGACTGCCTCTATGCATTTGTACCTTTTTCTCACTTCTCTTGACTTGACCGTTGTGTTCTCTCGGTCATTTTTCTCTTGTTACGAGATAGTCGCCTGGAGCATATTTTATCCGGACTTTGCGGATACCTTGTTCACTCCAGCCGGCCGACCTCTCTTTTTCCAGGAGGACTTTACTCCTCATTTTTGTACATATCCGACCAATCCATTATTTCAGGATCCGGATCTTGACCTTTTCCCATCATTTCCACCACCATCACCTTTGTAGTTCGACAGCCCACTCTTCATAGAATATCCAAATTTGGACTGTGATTTTTGTCCACACCCACCACCCACATTCGACACACCCGATCTTGAGATTTTGAAGTCACCTCTGTTGATGTCCATACTTGAGACCTTGAATCAGATGATAGAGCATATGAACTCGAGGATGAATGATTAATGTAAATAAGATCAAGAATGTCGCTCCATTCTTTGAGGATACGGATTCATTTGAGGATTATCATGAGAGATTGCAACTGGCCAAAATACAAAAAATGAGAAAATTTAAAAAATACAAAAAGATTTCAGGAGACCTTTGGTTGAGTCAGACTGTGAGGAGAGTGCCCACTTTCCAGATTCTTTTACCACACAACCATTCACACCATGTCCCACCTTTGACCCCAAGGATGTTGCTGTACAGACTGCTCTTGGCATTCCTCATGTATATAATGATTCTAACTTCCTCCCTTGTATGGAAGAAGTCCAAAAATTAAAAAAAATTGACTGAACCCGAAGTGGTGGCTACCATTCATGAGATCATCCATGCTCCACTTCAACAGGCCATGACCGATTTATCTACTTCTCTTCCCAAGAAGAGAAAGCGGAGGAGCAGATCTCACAGGTATAGTCTCCTCTCCATACATGTGATCACACTCTCCTCGATGGCGGTGCTTCGATTAGCATATTACTCTTCTCACAGGTATAGTCTCTTCACTTAGAGCCTCTAAAGAAAATCAAGATGATAGTATGGTTTTCTGATGGATCTATCAAGAGGCCGAAGGGTATCATTGAAAGCTTCATCATTTAGATTCAAGGCACGAGGTACAATGTCGATTTTGTCATATTGCCCATGGAGATCTCCACATGGGAGCACTTTCCAATCATCCTTGGATGACCATTCCTCGTCTCTGTGAGGGTCGTTATTGATTATGAATCAAGAGAGATTCACTTTCATTCTGTTAACGAGAGTGAGGTGGTCATCATTGTACCCACTGTTGATCGGAGATCTGCACCTGATGTGACTACACCTATCTTAGCTGACCTCAAGGACCATGACCTTGATGAGACTATTAGAGAATTTTACTGCCCATTGGATTCCACTGATACCCAAGATTTCCTCTCCAAGGAGGAATACTTCGAAAGCATGGACCTCGGAGTTCCTTCTTCTGGGATGTGGAGATGTGTTGATAACATCTGTGGGATTTACACGATTGACACCATTGAGCAGAGGGCAGATATTGATGAGACCAAGGCCTAGTTTGATCTTGTTGCATTCAGGAATTCAAGCTTTTTTTATGAGAAGGATGACCCGATTGAGATGCTTGAAGACGAACATGATTCGACTACTTCCACTGATGAGTTTGTTCCTTTTAGTTTTGACCTAGATGAGACCTTGCAGGACGACTGTGATCTTACTTCTTCCGATGATGAGTTCGTCCCTTTTCACTTTGATACCAACGAGACTCCCAAGGCCGGACCTAGTTGTACTTCTTCCAGTGACCAGTATGTGCCTCTTCACCCTAGGGCCACTGAGGATCCTCACCCTATCGACCCTGTTTGATTTGTGTCATCTGAGAACCATGGTGTCGACCTGCACCATATCAGATCTATTCCTCAACGGTCTCACAAGAAGGTTCACTTTCAACCTTCTTGATCCTTTATACATCCATCTATGTTGTACATTCGCTTTTTTTCACCTCCGTATATCTTTCATTTTGCTCAATACCCCATTCTCGTGTATGCCTTGTTTAGGATGTATCTTGTCCTAAGTATAGGGGGGTGGATGGGCGAAGTGTTCATTCGTCGTTCTGTTCCATCACTTCTGATGTTTCCTATACTTAGGGCTTCTTTTACCCTAAGTATAGGGGGAGTGGTGTGTATAGTCTCTCTTCTATCTTTCTTCCATCTTCAGATCTCTTGTCTTCTTTTCTTATCTTCCTTTTCTATCTTCTTTTTCTACCAAAAAGGTGTCGTACTTTTTGTCAATCTCCTACACTTAAGATGTGCTTTGTCCTAAGTATAGGGGGGTGCACACCCGATTTCTTCCATTCTTTGATCCTCTCCATTGTCTCCTCTTCTTGTCTATACTTAGAGATATCTTACCCTAAGTATAGGGGGAGACAGTCTGAGTACGATCTGTTCATTCCCACCCTTGACCCTCCCTACCTTATGTACAGTCTTATATACTTAGGATTATTTGATCCTAAGTGTAGGGGGCTTGTCAACTTCCTATTCGTTCATTCATTCCTTATTCATTTATTTTGTAGACTTTTCTATACTTAATACAAGTTATGTCTTCTCTTTTTCTCTCTGATTTATGAGGACATAGCTCAAGCTAAATAAAGGGGGGTCGTATATACTCCGTATATACATTCGCCATAACTCGTACTTTCGTATTTTCCATAATAATTATGGCTAATTATACTATAAAGTTCATTAAAAACCTTAATAAAAAGATGTCCATTATTCCTCAAATTCTTTTTGTATTTACTTATTAATAAATCAGGTGAAAATGTTTTTTTTGCAAAATGTTTGAAAAATAGTTTGAAAATATTTTTGAAAAATTTTTTGAAAACTATTTGAAAAATTATTTTCTTTGTGTGAAATAAAATGTTGAAAAACTATTTGCAAATGGTTTGAAAAATGGTTACAAAAATATTTGAAAAATCTATATATATTGTTTGGAAAAACCTTTGTAAAACGATTTTCAAATGTGTGTACATGTTTGTAAAAATTATTTTGGACTATTGTTTTCAAAATTGTTTGCAAAACCTTTTTCAAATAAGTTTGAGGAATATGGGCATTACACTAAAAGCCTTTATATATACATCTATAAAATTGAGCACTTACCATTTATAAATTCTTAAACTCTAATTCTTGTAAATATAGAAGCATCTCCTTGTAAATATTTGTACCTAGTTTTAGCCAAAATATTTTATTTTCAAAAATTTAAAAAACATTTGAAAAATTAAAAAATACCAAAAACATTTCAAAAATCTTTTTGAAAAATACAAAAATGCATAGGCATCATATTTTCAAATATCCATAAAAAGTTCAAAATCTTTAAAAATTGAATCACAAAAACATTTTCTGTATTCTGCATAGCATTTGCATAGCATTAGCGCTTTTTGGATTGAGTTTGATAATTGAACAAGTCTAAGTAAAATCTGAAGATTGGAGCTTGTTTAGACCTTAAAATCTACCTAATAACATGAACTTTATAGGAGCTGGAATTGAGGTACTTCAGGTCTTTGACTTAATTCTTTGAGGATCACGAAACCTAGTTCAATGGATTCTTGACTGCCTAAGTAGAGTACTTCGGAGCACATGCATGAATCTTGTTGATAATAACCTAACTTGGACACCTGCACCTTTCACTTGTCTCAACTCAGAGTGGTGAGGGGATTGGATTTGCTGGTATTAGACGCACACAAGTGGAAACATTTGTCCTCCTCTAGGGAGGGAAGTGCACCTGAACCCATCCGGTGATGATGAATTTTGAAGATAGGAGAGTGTGGGTTGCAATAAACCTTCAAAGGAGGGATAGTCTACTGGCTCAAGTGGAAAAACTCCTTATGTAAATATTGTTGTATATAGTATTCGAAAAGAAAGAAAGAAAGAAAAGCAAAAAAATCCAAAAAAGTGGGCAGGCCTGAATAAAAATAAAATGTCTGCCGGAATGTATATATTTGTATAGTTAATAAGCAAGCTTGAGCTTCAAAGTCATATCATGTGAGCATGCAACTAGATGACTTGACTAAACTGGTCTTGCATCCTAGGATAGGTAGCTACATTGGCTACCATCCATTCTTCTCTTCATCCCCTCCTCTTGAGTTGGTTTTCACTTGAACTTGGAAGGGAATACCCCGCTCCTCGAGGAAGGAGTTATTGGATTCGGGAATCATATGGTTGTCATGCTGGAGAAGTCAGTCTCTTTGTCATTTCAGTTAGGGAGAGACTCCATTACTTACATTGTATGAGTCCGATTCATAGTCATAAGGGTTTGCGTATGAGTTGAAGTATTCTGACCTGTCTATTGAGGGGACTTGAGCAGAGTTTTGGGATTATTAAAGGATGTTGGATTTCAAATCCTTCCCATTAAGGTTTCGTCTGCACTAAAATTCCAAAGATCCGAATTAAGATCCAAACTTTGATTTTGTGAAGACAAGTTTGATAATTAAACTAAATCCGTCTTTCTTCTTCTTCTTTTCTTTGTTTTTCTGCACTTATTGCATAAATGTTTGTTAGGGACTAGCAAAGGCAAGTATAGGGGAATGATGAATCTCGGTTTCATCATCTTTATTCTATCATTTTGACCATAAAACCCCTAGTAAATGCGTGTGAATAAGCTTAATTCTTGCATTTTAGCATTCATGCATTACTGTGTAAATAGTGTATAAAATACGATTTCTAAAGCCAAAATTATAGAATAAAGAAAAGAAAAGAAAAGAAAAATAATAAAATATTGGAGAAATTTTATGACCCAAAACCACGAGACCTAGGCATCTCGATGACTAGGTCGACAAGGAATAAAGTAGGGGAGATAAGGGCCAAAATACAATAAATCCTTATTTATTTAATTCATTTTTTATTCATTTTTGGGACCTATTTTTAGTTACACTTTTTATACATCAAATAAAGAAACTTTGAACATCAAAGTTGTAGGAAATAAAATATAAAAAAATACAAAATTTATTTCATACAAAAATAATATACAAATAAAAAGATCTACTCTAAATAAGATTCCAAAAACCCAACTTCACAGACCCATATCTCTCAAATGAAAACTCAGAATATATGAAAATTATCTTTAATTGTTTATAACTTTTAATAAGCTATTTAATGAAGGTGGTGTTATATTTTTTGAAGTTACAGTTTGAAAATTAGGTTTTGGACCCCTATTGTATACTTATATCGATTAAAATATTCACTTTATCTATTATTCATTATTTTTATATTGTTATTATTTTGTAAATATTATTTATAATATATGTACATATTAAAACTGGACTAAAACATCAAGAAAACATTAAAATAAAATATTTGTATAAAATACATGGATGAATCACCAATAAGTATACATATGTACATTGTACATCTATTTATTTAATTGTATATATTATATCATAAAAATAAAATAAAAATTACATTCAAGAGTATAAAATTAAGTTATAAATATATAAAATAATAAAAGAAATTAATAAAATTAAATTAAATGTACAAAATAAAAATAAAACATTAAAATATATGGACAAAATATATAACCCTTAAAAGGTGACTTGTAATTATAAACCTCAAAAAAATAAATAATAATCATAATATAATAATTCAAAAAAATATTTTTTATTTTAAAACCAAAAATTAAAAAAATTATTTATTATTTTTAATTTAATTTACAAATTGTTTATTTAATTTTTGTCCTTTTTGTGGATGACGTGGCCTAATCAGGCCACGCCATCTGTTGATTGCGGGTCAACTCCATGACCCCAGGTCTGTGACCGCTATATCTAAGTTGTAGCCCCATTTCTCATAATTTTAGTGCTCGCATCGTTCACCATTTCGCCTCAAGTCCTTCTTGACTTTTTCTCTACATACATCTATGATACACGCCCAAGCATTGTATCGAGGATTGAATCATTGATTCGCTGGATAAACGACAATCTTCTTGCCGCCTTGTCAACTGCCAGTACTTGCCTTCCACCTGTTTTGACAGATCATGCAGAGTCCATTTCTTGATTTTTCCCCCTTGATACATCAATCGAGGGGAAGTTGACCCTTCATGAAAGTTGGTCTATGAGCATCCATGATCCACGCAGAGTAAAAAGAACTTCCAAAATCACCTTGCGGTCGTAATCCCTCCTTGAACCCTGTGTCATCACCACGTCTACATATCTCCTTCACCCGACTTCCTCCAATTTTCAAGCTGTTTCTACCTATCTTTCTCTCCTCCTTTGGCATCCCTGGGTCGAGTCTTATGACAGGAGTCTCTCCTAGTCATTGCTAGGACGAGGAAGGTGATGTAGCAACATGTTCCATCATCTCCGACCAACCTCGATCATCGAGGTCTATCTCCCTACTTATGGCCGGTCGAGGTCCATCATTTTCACTCTTTATCTCTTCGCTTTTTAGTGTAGTTAGTCCTAGGTTTTAATTCGCATGATTTGTTTCGCATTTTGGCCTTCGATTTTACCCCAGGTTAGATCAAACACTCTCATCAGAGCTCCTCAGCTTCGGCCACCTCATCACCCATACCATCCACTTTTCGATCGCACCGACTAGCAACCCTGACCTGGTCGCATGTCCATAGTCATGCTTTCGAGCCTTTTGCAGGTCTTGTCGAGCCCATCTAGGGGGCTGAGTTGCCACCTGAAGTAGCTCCAGGCGCGTTGAAGCTTCAGGGCTCCACCACTGATGTTAGCAATGTGAGCTCGAGGCGAACCATTCCTACAATAAATGTTATTGTAACAAATGATTTATCAATAAATGTTATTCATAGTTTTTCACTCCCTTTCTGAGATTGAATTAATGAATGCACTATAAGGTCCCTCTGTACAATAAGGGTTATGTACCATGACCAGCTTGACAATCATACAGCTGTAGATTCATTGATTGAATCAAAGAGGTTGATGCTTGGATGAATATATAAGGAGTTAGATAGAGGACTCATCAAGCATGATCAAATGATTGTTAAGTGATGATCTCCGGCCTGAGTAGGAGATGGCAATCCTTTCTCATTTGGTTGATATATGACCGACCTCTTGATGCAGGTCCTCTACATGGGAAATGTGATTCAGAGGTGTCAGATTAGTTGAGTCAATGGGTTGACTTAACGAGGTCGAGATAACCAAAGACCTATGTTGAGTACAGTCACAGCATAGGTATGCATCCTCTGACTATAGACAGATGTATTGCTATATATCTGAGTGTATACAGTTGGCAGACCAATAGGTTGATGAACTAACCAAGGTCTATACACCGGCAAGCTGGTGTGCATGCAAGGACATATGAGTAATACGATCTCTCAAAGGGATCATACTGGTTCACATGTGAACCGGAAGACATGAGCTCACTCATGAGGTATTGGGACTGATTAAATTCCATGCATGGTCGGCATGCTTTGGAAGCATGACATGAATTGAAGGTAAGATATATGCTTTGGGAAAGCATATGATCTATACCAATTCCCAATGAACAAGATTGAGAAACTTGGTGATCAAATCCTGAAGATGACAATGTAAAATCGATCTATATCTTTAGGATGATCATAGTCTTCCAGTATGCAGGATGTACAGGTGTTGGGAATACATGATGGTGATGTAATCATAAAAGTGTGTATAACCATGTCGTTTCCATTCTAAGGGAGTGATGAAACATGTTTGGATTTTAGTGACTCCTCTCAATAGAGAAGTGACATAATATTAGTACATGCATTGGACATTAATCTGAATGAAATTCAGATGCAATGAGAAGATTATGTCTACGGCCTTGATTTAATCAAGCATCTATGAGAGGTCCATGAGATCTGTATTTGAGATATGATCTAAATATCCAAGTCACTATACGTGGAACAATACAATCGCCATGTCCTTATCTCCAAGTATCTGCAGAGAAATCACATTATTCTTGAAAGGGTTCAAGAATAATTCCATAGTTGAATTATATCTGAGCATTAAGAGAATGATAATTAAATGTGATTTAATTATCTTAATACATGTGGAAATGATCCCATATAATTAAATGTGATTTAATTATTGTGGATAAGAATAATGTGGATAGAAATATCCAATTATTCATAATATATTATAAATGTGATTTATAATGTATTAGAGAGAGCTAATTATGATTTATATATGTTAATTAATTAATTGTGTGAATTGGATTCACATTGTATAATTAATTGAAAATGTAAATTATATTTTGTTTTGGGGTGTGAATGTGATTCACAAATTTTCAATGGCAAGATTGCAATATTCTCAAAATTAATCATGAATTATTTTGAAGAATAAATCACAACAAAAGTTGTTGGAAAATATGGGAGATTTTTATGGCGATATGAAATCTCATGAGATTGCATTAGATTTCCTCCACCATGGGATCATGGTGGACGGCCACCGATTCCCACAAGGAAATTGGTCGTCGTCCTACCTATTCCATGTGGGGAGCAATCTCCATGCTAATCTCTCCATATTTGTTTGATTTAATTTAGGATTGATTTGTATTTGATTTATCAAATATATTTTATCGAAATTAAATTATTAGTTGTTGGCTTTTACCAACAATAATCTTGACCATTGGATTAAACATAAATCAATCTCATCCATTGATTTTATGTGTCCCATGGATTGTGATCCATGGATCCCAAAACCCTATAAATAGAGATGCATACCATGCTTCTAGGGTTATGCAACTGAGATACATATCTCTCTCTCCCTCTTCCACACGCCAAGCCTCTTCTCTCCTTCTCTTTGTGGCCGTCCACCAAACCCTAGAGGAGAGCCTTCATCGTCGCTTCACCATCGTGCCACCGCCTCGACGTTCCTCGGTTCTCCATCTTCTTTGGAGTGCTTCGCTCATGAAGAAGGTGTTCAATCTTGTGCGACAAGATCAGGAGTTCACCGTGCTTGGATCAACATCTTGGATTGCGAGGATCACGCAACTCATCCCCACGCTCGCAAGCGTCTTCTCCGAAGATTTTACTTGAGACAGGAGGTCTCTTTTCGTAGAGACTCGATAAACCATGCTACAAGAGGTATTCTTTTATACTTGATGTGGTTTTAGATGAAACGATCCAAGAATTGTTCTTGGATCATGTGGTTTCATCGTATGAAAAATTTTTAAATTCCGTTGCATAGAACAACTAGTACGACTAGTCGTTCTTCATCGTAGTCGATACGATGCTCACGCTTCCGTGACACACTTGAGGATTATCTCATATCCTTCAAGTGGTATCAGAGCCTTAGGTCGAAGGTTTTGGATACGATCCGTAAACCTAGGACGACTTGGGTTCGTTATGGTTGCGAAAGTTTTGTCGCATTTCATTTTCGCACATCTGTTTAGTGAATAAATTCGACCCTATTTAAAATGCTTAAATACGAATTAATCACTTGTATTTTTTTCTTCATTAAATAAGGAAACCATAGGATCTGAGTTTACGTAATTTGGATTCTGTTTGCTCGAGATATGGTTGTTTTAATGAACATGTACTCACTATTGCGGGAACTATGAATCATAACATGATTAATGAGTTAATTATTGTTTTGATCTGCCCGTAAATGCATGAAATATCACTTAGGTTCTGTCCTAGATCACAATAGAAATCTTTGGAAACTGATTTTGTCTAATTTGGATTTGATTTGATTGAGATATGTTAATGTAGTAAGTAGGAGTAACTGTTGAAATTACATTCCTAATCAATAACCATGTGATTATCAATTAGTGAAATTAATTGTTGATTTCATGAAATAATTATGGAAAATATTTGAGAAATATTTAGTGATAATTATTTCCTTAATTGACATGACCTCAACCAATAAATTGATTAGATTTGATCTAGATCATAATTGGAAATATAATCAACAAACAACTTGCTTGATTAGGATTGAAAATTTGTCTAGAAAATTTCCTTATAATCAAAAATGTTTTGATTATTACTATATGGTATAATTTCGGTTCAAGAACTGATGATCATCTCAAGTACATATTGATCTATTTGGCATTATCCTTTCCTGGGGTGGATATGGTGTCTAGTCGGGGAGCGTTAGGGTAGCGGGTCGCACCAGTTGCGGTCCGTCCCACTCCCGTCGATACTAGCCATGACAGCAGGTAGGGACTCGATAATGCCAAAGAAGTCAAGGTGTATTTTTCTAATTATTAAAATTTGAATTAATACATACATTGAGATAATACCATATATGTATTCAAGTAAAACCAATCAAGTTTATTGATTGAATTGGATTGATAATTGATTTAATGAGATTGAATTCATTATATCCAATTATAGACACTCTATTATGAACAGATGTGTATTTACCTTGGAAGAATTGATTATATGAATATGATTCATAATAATTAATTAAAATTTGAATATGAGGTGGAGGATCACATAAGTGACATCCATGGTCTCCCATCAAGGCGAAGGGTTCCGTCGCTAGATATTGTATGTAGGAGACGCCTGTCCAAAGTGATAGCTCCAGCATACGATCCATTTGGATCGGGCTCGTCGCTTCTCGAAAGAGTAAGTACATATACGTAGTGACCCCAATATCGGGTCCTCATATTATTGGGTGATATTGGATTGTGCATAGCGAGTTGTATTCCTGTTGACGGTTGGTTCAATTAACGACGGGTCAACATCACCCTAGGGGTGGTGGGCCCGGGTGTTAAAGATCGAATTGGGAAATGCAAGATGGACTTGCAAGGTGGAATGTGTTCCCGCTTCTCTTTATTGGAGTCATAGGTTCTCATATTATTGGGATGTGACAAAGATAAAGAGGAGATCTCAGTTCTTGCTTGAGATATAGCGGTAAGTATATCTCTTACTTTGAAAGTGATTAAGGGAATAAACTTTCAAAGTTGACAAAGCAAGACCAATTTGATTTAAAATGCCTTAATAAAATATCATAAATATGAATGTATGACTATATGTTCTAATATAGTGCATTCATAATTTCAGAAAATGAAGTCAATGAACCCACTAAGGAGGCTTCTGAAGGTCAACCAGTTGACCGGGCCGAATTACTCAGGTTGGATCTGTAATTTGGAGCTTGTTCTCTCGGTTGAGCGCATAAGTTATGTGCTCACAGAAGACAACATGAAAGCCCTAAATAGAAGGAAGGAAAGCAATACAATGACAAGTATGATGAAGATCATATCTTGGTCGGATGCTATATCCTGAGTTCTCTCTCCAATGTTCTTCAGAAGCAACATGTAGAGATAAGCACATGCCAGGAAATAATGCAGAATCTGAAAGGTATGTTTGGTGAAATTAATCGCATCCAGCGTTATAACATCATGAAAGAACTCGTTCACTACAAGATGCAGGAAGGAAGTTCAATCTGAGAGCATGTACTCAAAATGTTTGGGTACTTGTCTGAGCTGGAGACTCTTGGGGCAATATGGATGCAGACATGCAAGCTGATTTCATTCTGCTATCTTTGCCCAAGTCTTTCAATAATTTTGTGGTTTCATTCCACATGAACAAGTTGGACTTGAATAATGCTGGATTTCTTGCTGCATTAAAGTCTGCAGAAGACGTAATGAAGAAAGATGATCCCGCTGGTAGTGCAATGGTTGCACAAGTCAGAGGGAAGCAAGGTTCTCGGAAGGGCCCGGCCCAGAAAAGAAAGAAGAAGAGTCAAGGCATTGGCTCATCTTTCAATGCATCCATACTGATAGAGTTGAAGAAAAATGACGTCTGTCACCACTGCAAGAAGCTGGGGCACTGGAGGTGTAACTTCCCAGAATTCCTGAAGTCCGTCGACAAAGGCAAAGCCCCATCATGTATGAAATCTACTTTCATCATTGAAACTAGTTTTCTCGTTGGATGAGAAGGAAGTTGGGTCGTAGATTCTAGTGCTTCTGTTCATGTATGCAATTTGTTGCATTTGTTTCAGGAAACTAGCAATCTAGAAGGGGAGATAGTCATCCATATGGGATCTGATGCAAGTGTTGCAGCAATCACCGTCGGGATCTGTCGACTATCATTATCTAGTGGTAGAGTCTTAGTACTTAAAGAGTGTCTTTATGTACCTGACGTCGGAAGGAATTTAATATCTGTATCTAAGCTTGTTAGAAGTGGATATTCATTCTTTTTCTGTAATAACTTAGTCATAAATAATTATGATAAATATATTGCAGATGGTATTTTGACTTCTAGTAGACTCTATGATTTGTGCATTGATGAGCATATCATGAATGTTACAACCACTAATAAAAACCCTTAAAGATCCAGGGAAAATAAAAATCATTCGAATATGATTTGACATCAAAGGCTTGGTCATTTGTCTGTTGATAGGATCAACAGATTGATAAAGGATGGACCTTTAGATTTTCTACAGGTTCAATCTTAGCCTATCTATGAACATTATATTTGAGGTAAAATGACTAGGATGCCTTTCCGTAAAAAGGTTACAAGATACGAAGGTATTATTGACCTAATACATACCGATGTATGTGGTCCCTTCAATCGCGACTCGAAATGGATATTGATATTATTTGATGTTTATTGATGACCATTCGCGATACGGGTTTATCTTCCTATTACGTCATAAATCTGAAATCTTTGAAAAGTTCAAAGAATTCAAGGCTTTGGTTGAGAACCAAATCGATAGGAAGATTAAACGGATTCGATCTGATCGAGGTGGCGAGTACCTCTCAGGTGATTTCAAGGAATATCTTAAAGAGAATGGAATTGTCTCCAATCTCACTCCTCCTGAAACTCCTCAACTTAATGGTGTTGCTGAAAGATGCAACATGACCATCATGGATATGGTTCGTTCAATGATGAGCAAAGCACAATTACCACTTAGTTTCTGGGGATAAGCAGTAGAGACTACAATATATATCCTGAATAAGATTCCTAGCCAATCTGTGCCTAAGACTCCTCATGATCTCTGATATGGAACCAAACCTAGTGTTAATCACTTGAGAGTTTGGGGTTGCTTGGTCCATGCGAACAACATGGACGCAAGTAAGCTAGAATCTCGCACTCGTGAGTGTTACTTCATTGGGTATGTTAAAGATGTTATTGGATACCAGCTCTATGACCTTGAGACCCAAAAGGTTTTTGTCTCTAGAGATGTGAAGTTTTTGGAGGATATTTCCTTAAAGGTCAAGACAAAAGTGAAGTAGAGGAACTCATTGAATCCCCTGAGGATTCCGAGCTTCTTGGACCAGAAACTGAAGAGATAAATAAAGATGAAACACCCATACCTCTTTGAAGGAGTTCGAGGGTGGTTGCACCACCTGAAAGGTATGGATTCCATGTGTCAAGTGAGACTGACAATAATCCCACTTCATTTGATGAAGCACTCGCGATCATGACATGGATAGATGGATGCTAGCAATGGAGTCAGAAATTGACTCCATGCATAAGAATGGTGTATGGACCCTAGAGGATCCACCTAAAGGGATAAAACCAATTGGGTGTAAATGGATCTTCAAGAGAAAGAGGGGACCTGATGGGAAAGTAGAGACTTTCAAGGCACGACTTGTAGCTAAGGGCTACACATAGAGAGAAGGCATCGATTATGATGAGACGTTCTCTCATGTGGCTATGCGTAAATCCATCAGGACATTGCTAGATATAGTTGCGAATCTTGACTACGACATCTGGCAGATGGACGTCAAGATGGCTTTCCTCAATGGATACCTCAAGGAGGATATCTATATGGAGCAGCCCCAGGGCTTCATAATTGAGGGTGGCAAAGTATGCAAGCTGAAGAAATCCATCTATGGGCTCAAGCAAGCTTCTTGTAGCTGGAACATCATATTTGATGAAACCATAAAGAGTTATGATTTTGTGCAGAATCCTGATGAACCTTGTGTATACAAGAAGCTTAGTGGGAGCGCCATCGTGTTCATCGTGCTCTACGTAGATGACATCCTTAGCTTTGCGAATGACACAGGGATGATGACCAGTGTGAAAATGTGGTTATCCCATACCTTTGAGATGAAAGATCTTAGAGAAGCCTCTTACCTCTTAGGTCTGAAGTTGTTCAGAAACTGAGAAAAGAGGATATTGGGATTATCGCAACATGGGTACATTAAGAAGATTCTTGAACGATTCTGTATGGATAGTTCCAAGAAAGTGTTCCTCATCTTAAGGCATGGTATCTACCTGTCTAAAGGGATGATTCCTCAAACTGTTGAGGAAAAGAAAGCCATGGCTAGATGCCCCTATGCATCAGCATTAGGAAGCTTAATATATGCCATGATGTGTACAAGGTCAGATATCTACCATGCAGTGGGAGTGGTAAGTCGTTACCAATCCTGCTATAGAGAGAAACACTGGAATGTAGTAAAGAACATATTCAAATATCTAAGACGGACGCAAGATTACATCTTGGTCTATGGAGATGGTGATCTCCAAGTCTTGGGATATACAGATTCTAACTTCCAATCGAATATTGATGATTGAAAGTCGACATCAGGGTTTGTATTCCTGTTGAACGGTGGTGTTGTGAGCTGGAGAAGCAAGAAGCATGACACTACAACAGATTCAACAATAGAAGCCGAGTACATTGCCACATCGGATGCTGCAAAGGAGGTAGTGTGGTTGCGCAAGTTCATCCTGGAGCTTGGCTTAGTTTCCTCTGATACTCCCATCCTGCTACTCTGCGATAACACAGGAGATTCACATGGAAAGGAAATACCACATCATTCGGGAGATTCAAAAGCGTGGTGACTTCATCATCAACAAGGTGGCCTCTACCGACAATGTTGCTGATCCTATTACCAAACCTCTGACACATAATGTTTTCGACCAGCATGTAATGAGTATGGGTTTAAGGATTGTTCCTGAATGGTTCTGAGGGCTAGTGGAAGATTGTTAGTAATGTGATCCTGAGGCGAACCATTCCTGCAATAAATGTTATTGTAACAAATGATTTATCAATAACAGTTATTGATTGTCTTTCATTCTCATTCTGAGACTGAATGAATGAATGCACTATAATGTCACTCTGTACAATAAGGGTTATGTACCATGTCCAGCTTGACAATCATACTGTTGTTGATTCATTGATTGAATCATAGAGACTAATGCTTGGATGAATATCTAAGGAGTTAGATAGAGGACTCATCAAGCATCATCAAATGATTGTTAAGTGATGATCTCCAGCTTGAGTATGAGATGGAAATCCTTTCTCATTTGGTTCATACTTGACTAACCTCTTGATGCAGATCCTCTGCATGGGAATAGTGATTCAGAGGTGTCAGATCAGTTGAGTCAATGGGTTGGCTTAACGAGAATGAGATAACCAAAGACCTATGTTGAATATTATCACAGCATAGGCATGCATCCTCTGACCAGAGACAGATGTGTTGCTATATGTCTGAGTGTGTACATTTGGCGTACCAATAGGTTGATGACCTAACCAAGGTCTATACACTGGCGAGCTGGTGTGCATGTAAGGACATATGAGTAATACGATCACTCAAAGGGATCATACAGGTTCACATGTGAATCGGAAGACATGAGCTCACTCATGAGGTATTGGGACTGATAAAATTCTATGCATGGTCATCATGCTTTGGAAGCATGACATATATTTGAAGGTAAGATATATGCCTTGGGGAAGCATATGATCTATACCAATTCCCATTGACCAAGATTGAGAAACTTGGTGATCAAATCCTGAAGATGACAGTGTAAAATTGATATGCATCTTCAAGATGATCATAGGTCTTCCAGTATGAAGGATGTACAGGTGCAGGGAATACCTGAGGGTGATGTGATCATAAACGATTGTATAACCATGATGCTTCCATTCCGATGGAGTGATGAAATAGGTTTGGATTTTAGTGACTCCTCTCAGTAGAGAAGTGACATAATCTTAGTCCATGCATTGGACATTGATCTGAATGAGATTCAGATGCAATGAGAAGATTATATCTATGACCTTGATTTAATCAAGCATCTATGAGAGGACCATGAGATCTGGATTTGATATATGATCACAATATCCAAGTCACTATACATGGAACAATACAACCGCCCTGTCCTTATCTCCAAGTATCTGCGGAGAAATCGCATTATTCTTGAAAGGGTTCAAGAATAATTCCATAGTTGAATTATATATGAGCATTAAGAGAATGATAATTAAATGTGATTTAATTATATTGATACATGTGGAAATTGTCCAATATAATTAAATGTGATTTAAAAATTGTGGATAAGAATAATGTGGATAGCAATATCCAATTATTCGTAATATATTATAAATGTGATTTATATTGTATTAGAGAGAGCTAATTATGATTTATGTTTGTTAATTAATTATTGGTGTGAATTGGATACACGTTGGATAATTAATTGAAAATGTAAATTATATTTTGTTTTGGGTTGTGAATGTGATTCACAAATTTCCAATGGCAAGATTGCAATATTCTCAAAATTAATTATGAATTATTTTGTAGAATAAATCACAACAAAAGTTGTTGGAAAATATGGGAGATTTTTATGGAGATATGCAATCTCATGAGATTGCGTGAGATTTCCTCCACCATCGGATCATGGTGGACGGCCACCAATTCCCACAAGGAAATTGGTAGCCGTCCAACCTATTCCATGTGGGGAGCAATCTCCATGTTAATCTTTCCATATTTGTTTGATTTAATTTAGGATTGATTTGTATTTAATTTATCAAATATATTTGATCTAAATTAAATTATTAGTTGTTGGCTTTTACTAACAATAATCCTGACCATTGGATTAAACATAAATCAATCTCATCCATTGATTTTATGTGTCCCATGGATTGTGATCCATGGATCCCAAAATCCTATAAATAGAGATGCATATCGTGCTCTCTAGGGTTATGCAACTGAGATACATATCTCTCTCCCTCTTCCACACGTCAAGCCTCTTCTCTCCTTCTCTTGGTGGTCATCCACTCAACCCTAGAGGAGAGCCATCGTCATCGCTTCGCCATCGCGCCACCATCTTGACGTTCCTCGATTCTCCATCTTCTTTGGAGTGCTTCGCTCACGAAGAAGGTGTTCGATATCGTGCGACGAGATCAGGAGTTCACCGTGCTTGGATAAACGTCTTGGATTGCGAGGAATACGCAACATCCCCTCGCTTGCAAGCATCTTCTCCGAAGATCGAACTTGAGACAGGAGGTCTCTTTTCATAGAGACTCGATCAACCACGCTACAAGAGGTATTCTTTTATACTTGATGTGGTTTTAGATGAAATGATCCTAGAATCATTCTTGGATCATGTGGTTTCATCGTATGAAAATTTTTTGAATTCCGCTGCATAGAACAATTAGTACGACTAGCCGTTCCTCATCGTATTCGATACGATGCTCACGCTTTCGTGATGCGCTTGAGGATTATCCCATATCCTTCAACTGAGACCTGGACCCATTTGACTCCTCCAACTGATGTGGATTCACCTCAACATTCATTCGAGCATCTCAACTGCTTGGTTGGAGGTCGGAGCAGCGAAATCGAGCCAGACGAAGGTGTGCAAGGTCGTCTTCTTCATGTGATCTTCCAAAGGCCCTTTGTGCCGTCGATCTTGGTAGTGATCTTCACAAGGCACAGATGACGTTTGATTGAATCGAGCAGGCACCGTTAATCTCTTCGCAGAGATCTAATCCTAGGCAACGAAACTGAACCGTCATTGTCGGGCGAAAGGAGGACACGTGGATTAGAGAAGCAAATCCATTTGTCCGCACGCACAGAAGGGTTGGGCATTTTGTAATTTCAGCCCAGTAATTTTGGTAATTTATTATTTTTATTTAAACTTTCATTTGCAGTGTAAATGGTTTTGTAATATTTGTACGAAAGACCCCGTAGTTATTTTATTTACATTTAGATCCTTAGTCTAGTCAGCCAACGAACTTAGGATATATTGCAATTGAGCCCTTGAGTGTTTTTAATATTTGTGTTTGGTCAGAATTTTGAAATAGACGTTATATATTTCTGTGAAAATTGTAGTTTGGCCCCTGATCTTTCATCTATTTACATTAATACCCTTGCTAGTAGTGTAGTTTCTCTTTGTTGTCTCTATTTATTTCATGCATCTATAAAACTTGAAAAAAATCCCCCAAAATAGATTAGCTTCTTGTTGCATTGATATTCCACGCCATATTTTTATTTTGCATTTTGAGGCTTTTATTATCTCAAAAAATAAAAACCGTCTCTTTTTGTCCCTATTTTCAAAAGAAAATACCTAATAATTATAAAACAATTATGAAAAAATCCAAAAAAGATATATAGTATTTATTTAAGTATTTTACAAGTTATGACAAAAAATCACTAAAATATAAAATAAAACTCAAAAAATTAAAAAAAACCAATCAAACACCTATAAAAATATAAAAAATTCATTAAAGAATATAAGAATTATATTTTACGTTGAATATTTTCTCGATATTAATATATTTATATTAAAACTAATTTGGAGAATTTTTTACTCTATTGATATTTTTATCTCCAATTTAATTTTGTGTATTTATTTTAAACCTTTTTTTGGGTGTTTTGGAGTTTAAAACTATATAAATATTAGTAAAATTTCTCAAAAACCCAAAAACAATAAAAAAATATATAAAACTAAAAATATTTTATTTCTTGTTTTTAGATATTTTTACCTACTTTTCATCTCTCTCTCTTACCTGTCTTGTACATATACTCTCTATATAGCTTTATATTTCTATTAAATTTATATATATAATATAAAAAGAAAATACAAAATCAGAAAATTAAGAATCAAAATATAAAAATATAAAATCAAAAATATAATAAAAATATATAAGTAAAACCCACAAAAAATAGCACACTTATAGACAACACACATCACATTCGTTTTTTAGCATTCATTGCCTCGATCTACATGCTTGTTCATTGTGTTCGACACTCTACATTACTTGCACTATATACATCTTTTGTAGAGTTATAGTAAATTTTAAATCCGCACATTTACTTTTTGTTGTTTGATTCTGAGTTGTAGGTTAATTGTTGTTTGAAGTAGGATTTCTTGCGGGTCATCACAACGATTGTGTCTCCACCTTGTATGAGACATATTTAGACCTATGAAAAATTTGCATCAACAGTCTTCCCCCCTATATGAATGAAGCAAGCAATAGACATTACGTGCCTTCCTTAACTGCCAACTCACATCAGCATATGCATGAAGAATGGGAATGCCGATCGATCGCTCAATTCCCTTAATCACATATCATCTTCAGGTCGACTTTTGCTTGGTGTGACATGTAAGCTAAAATAACAATACACTCTAGCCCAAATGGGGATGCGCAATGACATGTGATTGAAACCTAACTACATGCTACTGCTTCACATCACTAATAAGCACATTGAATGAATTACAATGACATAATATTACAAGTAAAAGGATGCATTCTTAGATATAATTTAGAGGTAATTATTATCTTATAGAGTTTAGCTCGTGACTAACGCTTCTTGACATGACTGAGAAAGTTGCCTTGTTCTTAAACACATATATTACGAGTATTGGCGTCCTACCTATGACTGTGATTCGGGTTTAATGCACTCCTTCGGCATACAACTTATGTTGAAGCACTCATCTAACTCTTTAAAGTCTAAAAAATACCTTTTTCATATGTATTCGTATAAGTTAATTAAAAAGCATGTGATTACAAGTGCCCTCACCAGCAAGCAAAAATAAGAGAATGGGAAGTGGACTATTGTGCAGCCAACAGTGCCACAAGTCTAGATTTATATCAAACCTAAGAGACTTAGCAAACTGAACCCAAAACAAGAGCCTGATCGGAGATAGATGAGAGTGGCTACGACTATTCCAGAGACCCGTCTGATCGTCCCGGCAACAGTGGAGGTCTGCTCAGCAGTCCATCTTGAACTGCGCTCTTCCCAAATAGCCCATGTGGCCGCGACAAGAACGACCCCAGTCTTCATTCTTATAGTGGAGCAGTTGATCTTTGAGCAGCCATCGAGCATCAAGCCAAGTCCCGAAGGCCCAATATTTGGTAGATCCAAAGCTGAAGTTATCCCAGCCCAGACCTCAACGACATATGGGAAGTGGAAGAAAAGATGAAAGCTGGTTTCCCCAAACTGGATGCAAAGATAACAATTCCTAGCAGTAGAGATCCCATGTCTAAGGAATCTTTCCAGTGTCGGAAGGCGGTCCAAAATAGCCCTATAGAGCACGCAGGCGTGCTTTGGGACCACCTTAGAGTTCCATAAGATATCAGCCCATGACAAAATTGTTGCTCTACTTCTGGCCCTTTTAAAGGCATTACGGAAGGAGATAAGTCGGTTTGTGCCCAAAGGGTGCATGCCACCCGATTGGAATGTCAATCTGTGACTAAAGGCCAATATGTTTCTCCACACAAGAAAGTACCCCGAAGCGTTGGTGCAACGCATGAGGTCACCCTCCCTAGATACCTTTCTCGCATGAATGAAGCCCAAATGGAGTTGTCATTCGAGAGAACATTCACACACCAAGTGAAGACAATGGCCTCACGGATAGGGAGAAGAGAGCGCACGCCCAAGCGCCCTTCCTTCTTAGGAAGGCAAACCATGTCCCAGTTGACATGATGTGTACCATATCCCCAAAGGAAATCCGCACAAGTCAAATCCACCTTCTTAGCTGCCCCATTCGTATAACCATTCCCGATGCCAAGTATATATACACTCCAACAAATACAGAGTTGATCAGTTGTAAGATATCCTTTATTCAAACATGAAAACTTTCCCTTGCCCCACCCTTTCACTTTCCCAATTCACACTCACCGAGATGACTTGACCAACATCTCCATTGGAGAAATCTAAGAGCATATTTTGTTGCTGTGTTGGATTGGGTTGGGTTATCGCTGTAAATAGTAAACTGTGAGGAGGGTTGGGAGGGTTGGAAGGAGGAGTACACCGATGTACCCTAAGCTAACCTATCAACCAAACATGCCCTAAGAATAAATCTCCATTGAAAAAAATTAAGAAAACAAGCACTGGTGTATTATCTTAGAGAGAGAGAGAGGCAGAAAGAGACACACTAACAATCCATGAGAATCCAATCGTCAAAATCGTATCGGTGTGGGGCCCACCATATTTACCGCTACTCTCGAGTTATTTCCCATTTTGGAGAGAGAAAGAGAATATTTCCCATTCTGGGTATGAAAATGAAATATTTCCCAAAATGGGGACGTATCGGCGAACGGTTTGTCGATCGCCTATGTGGCGCGGCAAACCATTTGTCGTGTCTACGTGGAAGGCGCGGCTAATGGTTTGCCGTACCTAGTGGCACGGTCAACGAGGTACGCGATCTTCAATGCAGAAGACGGGACGGGTGAAGAAGGCCCAGTCGGCGACCCGCCCTACACGGCATATGGTTTGCGGTGCCGCGGCAAACCATTTGCCAATGGGCGTGGTATAAATACCCGGCCCCGGGTGCCCTCTCCCTCACACTGCACTCCCATTATCAGCCGACCCCTCTCCCCTATTATCCTCTTGCATCCGACCCCTCTCCCCTCCCATTATCCTCTTGCATCCAAGTACCCTTCATCAAAGGTATGATTTATAATATTTTTAATGTTGTCAATTTTTTAATTTATTTTATTCATTGCATGTATTTATTAGAAGATGATAAATTTTCTTATATAAGTGAAGTTCAAAATTTTAGAAAATGTTTTTTGTTTATTAGATTCATCATTTTGTCTATAGTAGTATAATGCTTTTAGGTTAGAAACTCACACATTTGCCTTATAGTTAGACTTGTTTATTCAAATTTCCATAGGCACATATGGCACAAATTGAAGAGATAAAAACTTTGGCCATTAAATGTTAATTACACAAATTAAATAGAATATAAAAATGCTACAAATTAATATGAAGTTGTACATTTATTTTACATTTATATTAATAATCTGCATTTAATACTAACAAATATGGAAAAATATAATCATTACAAGTAATTTAAAATTTAATACTAATTACTATATAATTAGTAATTACAAGATACAATTAGTTACTACTTAATGTATATTAGTAATAAATACTGTATATAATGTGTCTTAGTAATAATAAAATTGATTATTAATTATTGTATATTAGTAATAAATAATGTATATAAGTAATAGATAATGCACATTAGCAATGAATAATGTATATCATTAATTGTAATACATTAAATAATGTATATTAGCAATAAATAAGAATAGTTTTTTAAATATATTTTTTTATAATCATTAATTAATATTAAGAAATTATGATTAAAATAGAATAATAATTGTTACCATTATTAAGCCATTTTAATTAGTAATAATTTATAATTATAATCATAATATAGCAATGATAATTAAATAATACGTTAGTAATTAATTAATAATCATTAATACTTGAAAGTGATTAGTATTAATTACTTAAATAAGAATTTAAAAAAATATGTCAATAATAACTAATAATTAACTAATGGATTAGTATTGTTAATTATAATAAAAGGTTAGTAATTAAATAGTGGACATTAATTATAATAATAATTTAGAATTAACTAATGGTAATTATATTTAATTAAAATCTGAATTAAAAAGAAATTATGTTTAGCGTGTTATAAAATGGCATTATAAGTAATAATACTTACAATTAAAGAAAGTACGAATACTTTAAAGTACGGTGAAAATAGTAGACAACGTAGCTCCAACATTTTAACTGAAAATAATGGTAGTAACTTTTAGTGGTCCGTAGGAAATGGGTGACGTCGCTGCTCTATATGTGTTCTGGGGCGGAAGAGTGACAAACATAGAATTTGAGGTTGGTTACGAAGGCGGTCAGAGCGATATGATCGGAGTACCTGTATCATGTCGCTATAATGATTTACTAGCTTACGTGGTCGGTCTTACCGGTTATACACCCGACATATTCGAGATCACTATCACCTGCAAGTGGCCTACCAATGCGAGTTCGTTTCGTCCTATCGTTATTGGGTTAGATAGAATAACGAAGTTGATGTTGCAAGTTAGTCGACAAGTGGGGATGATGGAATTATTAATTGAAGCGGTAGAGATTTGTTCACAGCAAATGACGTGGGATCATCATCAATGCAGGTTTTGGACCTTAACGTATCTATTTACGATGGAGTTGATGATGCGGACGTCGCTGAAGAAAGTGACCAAGACGAAGGCAAGGATCAGGGGGAAGAGGAAGAGGAAGATGACGAAGATATAGATGAAAATGCCAGAGGGAGGGTAAATGAATAACACAGCAGGAGGAGTAGTTGTCGTAGGGTGGGAGTGTTGATCGATCACGAGCAAGAGTCTCTTCTTCATTCGATACATCAGGAACCTATTTTCAGTCCATCAGTAGACTATGGGATGGATTTGGATACGATGGAGGATCTTCTAGACTTCTCTGGGTCAGACGATTGAATCTTTGGCACATTCATAGAGGAGATGTCATTTCTAAATGAAGTTGCAGAGCCAACACCTGAAGACACGTCCGGTAAAGATTATTGGTTGAATCGTTCCTTCGACTCGAAGACATCCTTAGTAGACAAACTGGGCACTTGGAGCATGGCAAAGCACGTCCAGTTCAAGGTGGACGCATCGAAGAGCTCTCAGTATACAGCACGTTTTATCTTCAAAGATTGTGGATGGAGGTTGCATGCATCGTACAACAGTCACCGAGACAATTGGGTTGTGCGTAGCTATCGTGTTGAACACACATGTCGCAATGCAATATTACTTGTTGACAATCGAGCATGCACAGCGAAATTCATTGATAGATTTATTCTTGCCACTCTACGGTCCAACTTAACTCTTACGCCAAGTGTCATCCAGTCACTTGTTCAGGACCATTACAAAGTGCGCATATCTTACAAGAAGGCATGGAATGGGAAGCGACGTGCATTGGAGAAGATTTTCGGAGATGTCGTTGGATCATATGCAGACATCCGACGATTTATGTAGTTGATGAAGCACTGTAATCCTGGTTCATTTTATGAGTTCCAACATCAACCGACGATTCATCCTAAAACAGGTGCTCGGATAGAAGGCAGGGACGCCATCTTTCGTTTGTTCTGGGCTTTTGCACCGTCAATACAAGGTTTTGCACACTGTCGGCCAGTGCTGAGCATTGATGCCGCGTATCTCTGGGGAAAATATAAAGGGCACATCCTAGCAGCTACATCTGTTGATGCCAATGGACACCTCTTTACAATTGCTTTTGCAGTTGTTGAGGGTGAAAATTTGGACTCGTGGGGATTCTTTCTCCATAAATTGACTGGTATCATTGACCATGAGGGTATATGCTTCATCAGTGATAGATTCCCCGGACTAAAGAATGTCACGACCCTGATTCCTGGGCCGTCGGATCCTCCCATATCCGGATCAGGTTACTCAGCAATAATTTATTCAGCATTAACAACTAACATTCAGAAACAGACTGCAAATAAAAATACTCAAAAGAAAGTATTTCAACACTTTTCCATTCACAAAATAAAGTTCAAATGATACACTGTCCCACTATAACCATTTACATGTACATCATCTTGAAAAGAAAATACACAAAAGATTTCTAACTACCTTACAAAGTAAAGCTATTGTGGCTGGCTGGATATCTAGTATGTAAGCTGGATGGATTTTTAAAGTCCTTGCGATGGCTCACCGAAACCTGTTGGGTTTTCCATAAATCATAGGATAAAAATTATCGAATGCTGAGTAATGAAGAAGAGAAAAGCAAACAAATTGTGTAATTTTGCAAAACTTGTTATTACAAAAGGTTTCATTTCTTCTTGTTAATTTAAGTCTTATTCCTTTCTATTCCACGTCAGGGATTAGTCCAGGGGAATTACCTCACCACTATAAGGACTCCGAAGCTGTGGACACTTCGAGATTGGAGATTGCGTTGATCTTGGTAAGATTATGCCGCCACACGTCGCCTCAACCATTCCTCCAATACTACCTGACAAATTTCCTTTTCTTTTATTAAACAGGGTCTCAAACCCTAGGCCTGGAAAACAAAGGAGCACACCGTCCTCGAGGACTTGGTTTCTTAAAACCTCAGGCTAACATTTAATCATATAACCTAGCAGCTTTAAATACATATTATCATGACCCAGCTGCTATTGAACCACCCGTGCCTCCACATGGCACAACCACATCTTCCGTCGTTCAACCCGAAGATATTGGCTCCCGGTACCACGCGTTGCAAAACATTCATTTCGTGCGCACTTAACAAAATAGGACAACCATGTACCACCTAGGTAGGGAAACGCTAATACGGGTTTCTTCTGACAAACCTACAGGTTGCATGCCCGACTTGTAGTTCTACTCCTAGTCATCCTTAACGTGACACACGATCCTTTTCAGGATCCAACTCAAGCAACATCGATTCCCTTGATGTAATTCTTTCTTTAAATCTTTGATTTGTATAATTAGCAATATTTAGTATAGACTCACATATTTATTATTCATAACCATATATACTCGTATTTATGCCTATTTTAACTCCCAAACCCTAACTTTCAAAGCCACCGCATCAATTTGATGCTTAAACCCTATTTTAGTGTGAATCACAAAGCAACTTTTCAAACTTTTTCAGAAATAACCAAAATTAGGGTTCTTCATAGAATAGAAAATAAAATCAAGAATTTCAATAATCTCGTATGAAAACCCAACAGCAAAAGGAACGATTTCGTTACCTAATCGAACTCTCTCTCTCGTGTATGCAAGACTTTATCGTGTTTTGTTTTTAGAAAGGCTATTTTAATGCTCCTGAAAAGATCGAATTTCATTTTCGTATAAAAAACGCTAAGAAAGGTGTCAAGAACACGAAGAACGAACGAAGAACGCAAAGAACGTGAAGAACACGAAGAACACTAAGAACATATTTTCTCTTAAAATTTCGGTAGAGTTTCCCCTTATATCGGGACATATTTCTCGGAAAATTCGGCAGAGTCTCCCCTTATGTCGGGACATATTTCTCGGAAAATTTCGGCAGAGTTTCCCCTTATATCGGGTGATATTTTAAAATAAAAATGAAAAGAATTTCCTCTATAAAATCAATTGAGAGGAAAATAACAACGAAACTGAAAGAATATACTCAAACAACAAGAGATGAAGAATCGGTAGACACCACGCATCTTAGGTGAGTGAACGTGTGACGAATCACAGGATCACTGACCTGCATAGCCGCACGCACCTAAGTAGGGTATTACACAGATTTCTCCATCAAAATAACTATAAAAGCATAATAAAAAGAACATAAACATAAACGATGGAGAATCGGTAGACACCACGCGTCTTAGATGAGTGAACGTGTGACGAATCACAGGGTCACTGGCGTGCATAACCGCCCGCACCTAAGTAGGGTATTACACAGATTTCTCCATCAAAATAATTATAAAAGCATAATAGAAAGAATAGAAACATAAAAGATGGATAATTGGTAGATACCACGCGTCTTAGATGAGTGAACGTGTGACGAATCACAGGGTCACTGACGTGCATAGCCGCCCACACCTAAGTAGGGTGTTACACATATTACTCCTCGGACCACAACGGGAAAACGAATAGGAAAGAAAGATGAGTCAAGAACAAAACTTGGAAGAACAAGAGGATGAATTGAAAGCCTAGCTTACGAAGCAAACTAAGAGAGGATCATACCTTTCTCCTCCTCGTTTTCCCAGCAGCGCTTCGCTAGCGCTCCTCCCTCGCCTCCCACTCCTCCTCCCAACCTCTCGACCCTAGCCCTTGGGGTGGTGGTGGTAGTGGAAGTCGTAGAGAATGAATGGGTAGGGGGGTCTATTTATAGGCCTCAGAAAACCACTAACCATGGTTAGAAAACCATGGTTTAGACCTTAACCATAGTTTAGCGGCCCATGGTTTTGGCCCATGGTTTTAGCCAAAACTTATCCCAAACTTGGGTCTTAAGTTAGAACATTCTAGAGGATTCTAGATTCGCTACGCTTAATTAACACTAATCGTGATTAACTTTCACTAATCGCGATTTAACTTTCGCGGTTTACGCTTATCTTTTGCTAACTATTGATTAGTATTTACTAATGATCATTAGCGGTTTTCAATCCATCATTAGTTTCTTTAATCATGTTTAATTAGTCTTAATGACAGTCATTATGGGTTAATGACATCTTAGCCTTCCTTACTTCTCTTTCTTCCGAAAATCATAACAATTCGAAACGAAGTCCGATTCACACGAAGCAAATTTCGTTGATTTTCTCTTGACGAGCCAGATCTTATTATATAGGATCTGAGATATGCCAAGTTCAAGGCTTTACAAAGAACTTGCTTCCACAACATTTCCCAATCGAGAAAGGTCACTGTCATCATTTTTGCCTTCGTCACATGCAAGCCAACATGCACCGAGCTGGACACACGAACAAATGGATCCAGAAAAAATTCTATAGCGTAGGGACCGTGACCAACAAGTACGAGAACGAGAGGATTTTGCGTCAAATCTGTACAGCCGACTCGGATGTGTATGATTTGATAATGAGACAAGAAGGTGGAGATCGTCGATATTGAGCATGCGCTTACGATGAAGGTCGTCGATGGGGTTTGACCACAACGAACCTCTCAGAAAGTTTCAACAGTTAGAGGCATACATGGACTACCGGTGCTGACATTAGTCTTGGCCATTTTTTACCGCCTCAACACCTACTTCGTCAAAAGATGAAAGTTCGGTACTAATGTGACCGGTCACCTTATGCCCTGATATGAGAAATTAACTGTTGGTCTTATGGAATCCGCACGATGTCTGATTCTCGAACAATTCACACTTACTGATTTCGAGGAGCGGGCTGCTGAGGGAAATTATACGGTTAAGATGAACGGTCAGCAATCAGTGTGCACTTGTGGTTACATGCAAGCCATGAGGATAATTTGCCTTCACATTATTGCGATTTGTGGTAATGTGAACGTCAGTACCGAACATTTGAAACTCTGTGTTGATTTCTATACAGTAAACACGTTCCGAGCCACTTATACAGCTGCCTTCTTGCCCATTCCTGATTGACGATTCTGGCCACCCTTAAAGGCCTCCCCGTTGATGCACCCCAATTTTGTACCCGTACCTGGACGACCACGGAGACGACGGCTACGCGGAAGCATGGATGAGATGGGTACTGTACAAGTAAGGCGTAGTCTATGTAAAGAGCATGATCACAACAGGACAACATGTGAAAGAAGGCACCGTTAGTTTCTATGTATTTTTTTTGTAAAATATTGTAAACTCTTTTTCCTGTATTGCACCTTTGTGAAGTTGTCATTTGCAAAATTTGGATATAAATTCATCTACTCTTCTAGCATAGCGATGGAGACATTTGCAGGTTCTGTCGATGCATCAGTGCTGACTAGGCAGAGGGAACATCTTTCTGGTCGGCCACTCACATATAGTGACACGGTCAGTCATTAATATACGCATCGTGATTCAAATTATTTTAATCTAATCGTTGGATTCTTAAATTCAGGCACATCGCTTTGTCGAGCATGGTCGGACACTTAATCGCTTATTGGAGGAGCCATAAAGAGATGCCGTGAATCGGTAGTTGGAGATCGTTGGTTTCCATTGCATCTCCAATCTGAGATGGGCGCCATTGACCATGCCCTTATGAAGGCACTGGCTGAGAGATGGCGTCCGGAGACTCATAGTTTCCACCTTCGACAGGGCGAGGCATCCGTCACTTCGAAGGATGTTTCTATACTGACAGGGCTGAGAGTGGAATCGTTGCCCGTGACCGACTTGGAAGAACATCCTCAGCTAGATTGGGGTTCATACTGTGCAGAAGTCTTCGGTATCAATCCGGACGATAGCGAGGACCAGGAACTAGTGGGTGGGAAGCTTAGGATAACGTGGATAGCCAAGACTCTCTTGACCTCTACTGCTCTCCAATCGACGGATCCCGTCAAAGCTGTACAAGTTGCCTGTGCATTGATTCTCTTTCAAATTGGAACAAGCCTGTTGCCAGATGCTAGCGTGGACAAGGTGCATCTACGCCACCTTCTACTCTTAGAGGACCTTGAGAACTATGGACGCAGGGCATGGGGTGCAGCTGTCCTAGCACAGATGTACTTCCAGCTGAACCAATTTTCTCTCATGAACGTTCGGAGAGCATACGCATTTTGGACCCTACTAGAGGTAACAAATCTAAATTGTGTTAGTTAGCATCTACACGTATATAACACAATTTCTTTCGCCTGAAAGACCTGGTCTTGAGAGCATATCCACATTGGTCACCCACGACCGTATCAACTGGTAGAGGCAACTCTACGATCAGCCCCTTACGCAGCAAGGTCAAAACAACTTCCTAACTGGTTATGCATATTCATCTTATTGTGGACCTTACTTTAAACAGTTTTTCTTTAGGTGGACGGGCGGAAGGAGGTCACATAGAGAGAATGTGGCCACCACTCACCTGTCATTTTATCGTAATGAGTTGGATCTTCAGAAAGAACATCAGGTATGTAAGCTACATAATTGCTCATGACTCAATCAGATTCGAACAGTATTCACACCTTACTGATAACAGATGCGGTGGACACCCTACGAGGGCCAACATGTGTTGTAACTACTTGAGATTTTCCGTGAGGGCCAAGCTATCTAGTGTTCGAAGACAGTGCTTATATACTTCAATGTCGTTGTCATGCATGCACCTGATAGGGTAATGAGGCAATTCGGGATGCGACAACACATTCCGTATGCAATGCCGCAAATCTCCTCGGATGACAGATGAGCTAGAGCACGAGACGATGAGCCCTATGATTGGGGGCTACACCACCAAGAGTGTTTGGCTCAATGGCAACACCGATTGAACGACGTCGTTGGAGAGAGGGATTTGGATAAGACACCGGCTGATGTCTTGTCTGACTACCTTACTTGGTATTAGCAGATTACACGACGTTGGATTGCTACGGCCATATCACCATCCTGCCAAGCTTATGAGCCACACGGACCACGGTGGAACCAACTGGTAAATTTATACCTAATAAAAAATATTTTAAACATAATTTCTTCATAATTTATGATTTAAACTTTTCCGTTATAGGTGAACTCCTTGTTTCGTGTGAGGGAACTGATGACGGAACATCTAAGGAGCACTGAATTGCAACAATTGATTGGCTATGTTGACTACACCATCCAGAATATGTCACTAGTGGATCCGAGAATACATGATGTCCCCCCATGTACACCTCATATACCGAGCCCACGAAATTTGCTTCTCAACAATGGGGTGATCAATACACTTCCGGGGCAGACGAAGTTGGTCCTTCGTATCAGGCGACACAATCATACACCCAGCCCTATATTCCTCAGATGCAGCAAATGGGTTCCGCATTACCATCATTTCACTTGCTTTCCACACAAGAAGCTCAGCCTTCTCAAGCACAACAATACTTCTGGCATATGGGGCAAAGTCAAAGCCAGCCCTCTTTCGTTGGACTCCCAGGTTATGACGCTGGACCAGTCACTTGGGGTATGCAACCATCAGCAATGGATCTTCCCAGGGTATCCACTGAATCCTTGCCGGTGACAATCCAGGAGCCACCTCATGCTTCAAACGTATCAAATCAGAGAGGGGGTGGTAGATCTTTGATCATAAGGGAATGCTCAACCACTGTTGAACCTGAGAGAAGAACCGTTGCTAGTCATTCTAGGGGTTGGGGCGATGCGGGTAGGGGGGAAACAACGGGAAGGGGGGAGGCAGGCTCAGGGGCAGGAGATCAAAGGAGGGGGAGAGAGGGAAAGCGTCTTCATCAAAGGGACCACTATCACATATTGTACACCACACAAAAAATGGTTTCATTGATTGTACCTCACATATTATCCCCTTTTAAGTAAAAGAATATTACGTTTTGTTTAGCTTTTATTTAATGTTGTTATTCAAAATACTTCAAAAGAATTTTACTTTTATAATTATTGATTACATTGATGTTGATTTTTTAATTAATTTTTCAAATTAATTAACATCCGGAACAGGACATGGCCAAAACACGTATCTGACGTATCCGAAAATGTCGCTTTTAAAAAGTTTTTTTATCGTGAAGTGCGTAAAAAATATGTGTCGTTCGTTGTAGGCGGCAATCGGAAACGGTCAAGAAAATACCACAAATAGTTTATTCAATTTTTAATCTCGTGATTTTATGTTTATTTTACTTGGGCAAGTCCCAAGGTCGATCACAAGAGGCAAAGGAACAACCTAGAATTAAGTCTATCAAAGTTCGTGTTCGATTTTCGAGGCGGTATTTTTTTGGAATTTTTAATGTGAATGAGGGATGCAAAATGCAATTTCGGCCTATTTTAGGGACTAAAATGTAAATTTCAATCAAACTATGTCCGAAAAATACGAAACTTAGCCACAATGTAAAATACGATGAAATGAGTGACTGTAATTTTTTTGGAATTTTTGGATGCAATATGAATTTTTTATGGATTTTTAAATGCAAACAGAATGATTCTCAAAATTTAATTATAATAAATATCAAACCTAATTATTTTCAAGAACCAAAATTATCTAAGATCTATCACTAGGTGATTGATCTCACAAAAATCCTAACCCTCAAAAATGTAAGATCTAATACCTATTAAAAATTAAATAGTGAAATATGCAAAATGATTTTTACAGGGCAAAATAAGCATGCAAATGCAAATCTTTTTTTAGCACAATGTTAATCAAAAGAATCTCTATGATATGCGATTTTTCGGGGATTTTTAGAGCAACAGTTAATCAATGGCAAATTTAAGAACACAGATTGGGTAAAATATACCAATTTCCACAAAATAATTATTTATTAATTAACCGTTGACCACAAAATATCCACAATATGTCAAAATGTAGAGAATTAGTCAATAAACATCATGCTTTTTTTAGATTGATAAAATAATGTAGAGAGAATGTTCAAAACAAAAGGGGAACACAGGGGTATTTCTGCAATACAATAAGTAAATAAAATAAGCATAAAATGCAAAGGAGGGATTTATCTGTAATTACCAAGAACTTCGGGGGCAGACGTGCAAAATTCCAGAGGGGCACGTGCGTGGCACGTGCCCTCTGGAGGCGGGGGCTTTCGCGCGATAATGAGGAGAACTGGGGGGACTTGTGCAAATAACCCCGCGGTCACGTGCGGAGCACGTGACCCGGGGGATGATGTCAGGTGACGCCCCCCACGCACGCGCCTTGCGCGTACTGGGGTCTCGGGCTGTGTGCCCGGCCGAGGCAGAGGAGGGGCGCTGGCTCCGGTGGCTTGCAAGACGGGGCTCCGGTAGAGGGAACGGCGGAGAGGCGTGGCAGTGGCGCGGTTGGATGCAGCGGAGGGCCGGCGAGTCGATGTGACGTGGTGAGGCGTCTGGGGCGGCGGCGATGAAGATGACGCAGGCGATCGATGGCGAGGTGGAGGTGTTGTTGACGATGACGGCGAAGCGGAGGAGGAGCGGAGTTAGGCGGAGCGGTGTCGACCGTCCTCTGGCCGACACACGGCCAGGGGGACGGTGGGGCCGAGGTGCTCGACGAAGACGGTGGGTGGTTGTCGTCGGAGGTGAACGGCGGTAGGGGCGGTGACGATAGTTAGAGAGAGAGAGAGAGAGAGAGAGAAAGAAAAAGATAGAGAGAGAGAGAGAAAGAGAGAATACCTGGAAGGGGCGGGCTCGACGGCGAGTGGCCGGAGCGAGCAGCTGCTCGGGGCTGCGACGAGGTTTTCCGACCTCGGATCACGCCGTTGGTGAAGATCTTCGCGGTTGTCACGACCGGAGGAGGTGCTCTTCAATGAGGAATCGGCGGATGAAGTTGCGTCGAGAGGGCGGTGGAGGTTAATAGGAGAAGGAGGTGTGTCGGATGAGGAAGGAGGTCGGGATTGAGTGAGGAGATCAGCGAGGATCGGAGAGGGAGGCGGTGCGAGATACGCGGCGAGGATGCGCGATCGGAGATGGTCGGGATCGGCGGCTATTTGGAGCGGTAATCACGGGGGTGGCGGCGGCGCTTTCCAAAGGGGGAGGCGAGGACGACACACAGGAGCCGTCCGATCGAGTTTGATCGGATGGCGCCCGTCGCGCCACGTGGCGGCGAGAGGAGAGGGGACGCGCGTACGGAGCGCGTGCCTTGAAGGCACGTGCGATGCACATGCGTCTATAATTAATTAAATTTTTTTTTAATTTTTTTTAATAAAAACGATTTAAAAAGCGGAAAATGGCTGACACATGGCGGCACCAGGTGCTGGCACGTGTCAACACCAGATAATTCAGAAAATAAATATTTTATAAAATCAAAAATAAATAGCAAATGACCTCGGATCGAAAAAGTTTCTTCACAAAAGTTGCTCGTCTCGATGACATCTACAACTTTCATGAAGACGTCAAAACCAAAATCGATCAAATGTACAAAGTGAATTTTTGGGGTATCCTATGTACATAGAATACCTCAATTTTGGGGTTTTGTAATTTTTATGTCATTTTTAAAATCAGATAAAAATCCGGAAAAATTACGGTAAAATCAAAGATAAATAAAGACACCTTAATCTAATTTTTTTGGATTTTTATTAATTAATAAAATCTGTACATAAAATAATAAGTCAAAAACCGCTAAAATACACAATATACAAAAGAGGCCCAAAACCCAACTTTCACATATGAGCTCTGATTCACTTGAACTTGGTCTTATTTTGAAGGTACTTGAATGTACATTAGTTCAAAAGTGAGTAGGATTAATTCGAACACTGGATGGGGAAGATATGTGGCTTTTAGTCCGAAAATCCTGAAATTAGGGTTTGGGTTTTTGGTCTGCTTATTTGGGTTAGTTATTTTTTTGTATTTTTTTATTTATTCTTGTTAGTGATATGTACACAGTGGAGGTGGTTTTGTGTCATTCGGAGTTAGCATGAATGAGTTAAAAATCAGGAAAGTTAGGCTATTTACAGGTCATTTTGGCTTGGATTTTTGGCTTCTTATTTTGTGCAGATTTTTGTGCTAAAATGCAATTCTTATGAAATCATGCTCTAATGCTAATTATGCAGAATAGATGCAAGAATGCTGTTGATTTTGAGGGTTTTGAGCTTAATAAATGAGATTTAGAGTGATGAATACGAGATTCATCATCCCCCTATACTTAAAGCATGCTCATCCCTGAGCATTAAAAAGAAATGCCATGAGGTGAAATGAGATTACCAAGACCATGAGCTGAAGGTGAAAGTGAACCTAAACTCAATCTTTGGATTATTTGTGTGTCGGAACTTCTGTGAGACTTAGAATTTTAAAATCAACAGTCCTCAAGTTCTACAAATCAATGCTTACAGTTTCGGCTAAGAAGTCATCTTAGATCAATCCTCTTCCCAATGCATACCCTATGAACATTGAATAACCGACTCTTGTGTGTGAAAGGTTTTTAGCTCTTCCCACCCAGAATGTCAGACTACCACGCAAACCTCCTCTCCAATAACTCGTCCTCGGGGAGTCAGGTATTTCCTTCTAAGGTCTGTCGCGCTGTGTTTACAATCGAATTGGGGGGAGAAGTTAGAAGAATGAGAAAAGAACTAGAGGGGTGGCAAGTGTAGTCACCTCTCCTTGTGAAGATGGCCAGTGTAGCCGAGTCTTCACCAAGATCTGCAGGTTTCTTGAAGCTTGGACCTTTTGGTCAGATATTTATTTGGTAGTTGCTTCTTTGTATTTGGAATTTTTGGTGGTTCTGCTTGGATCTTGTTTTGCCCCTAAGGATATAGAATCTTTTGTTTCCGTACATTTTTTGGGGTCTTAGAAAAAATTGTGCCCAGCCGTCCATCCCTTTTCCGAAGCTTTATTTCAACCCGTACTCCGGTCTTTAGATTTCCACGCTACCAGAAAAGAAATTCACACATTCTTCCAAAAACCCATCTGAGTTGAGCTAAGTGCATAGTGCGAGAGTACAAATTAATTCCTTATTCCAGAGTTGTACCCAGTATGAAGAGACCCGGTTAGACACTAAGAGTCAAACTCTGTGCATTGTTATGTGGAACTCAAAGAATTAAGTCACAGACCTGAAGACTCTAAAATCCTATTTCTCTCTGAAAATTAGGTTGATTAAGGATAAGTCCAGATTACTCTCGATTTCGGCTCATAACACGGTTCAGAACCCAATGACTTTTCACAGATGCAAATGAATGCTGGATGAAGTGCAGGTGTGTGGAATGCAGACAAGTAATTTTTTTATGCAAGGGATTTTTATGCAAAAATGAATAAGAAGCCATTTTTTTCAAAATATTTGGGCATAGTCAGTGTTAGAAGCAAAATTTTTTTTAATAATACCCACCCCGTAAATACATATAGACTTATGCGCAAGTACGAGGTATGGCTAAAATATATACATGGTATATACAGAACCCCCCTATACTTAGCGAGTGCTGTGTCCTCAGAGCACAAGAAGCGTAATAAAGACATAGCTCGGGCTAAGCGTAAGAGAGTAAAATTATACAATGGTTCGTCCCCCTATACTTAGACTGTGAATAGTCTAAGTATAGAAGAAGAGTGCAAGAAGAGGTGGTCAGGATATGTAAATGAGGAGAGTAAATACAGGTGGGTTGTCGGGTCCCCCTATACTTAAGCTCTGGTCAGCCTAAGTATAGAAGAAGGATGGATATGGAGTGATCGAGAGATAGGAGTGTGATGAGGGAAATGGTATATACAAATGGCATCGGTCCCCCCCCCCCCTCACTATACTTAGGCCTTGGCCTAAGTAGAGGAAGAAGTTCTACAAGGGGATCGATGTGGTCGGGAGGGAGGGTGGGTCTGATCTGATATATCGTCAATGTCCTTGCTCTGTGTGAAGTAGATGACCTCAACTTGCACTATATGTTCTTTGGATGATTCTGTATATGGCTTCAGTAATTGTCCATTCACTGAGAAAGGTTGTGCATCATCTTTGAGTTCTGCAATGTCCACACATCCATTGGTATGCACATCGATGACAACATAGGGACCCATCCATTTCGATTTCAGTTTCCCATGAAAAATCTTTAACCGAGCATTAAACAACCATACTTTCTGCCCAGGGACAAAGGTTTTATCCCGAATGTGTCTATCATGCCATTTCTTGACCTTGTCCTTATAAATCACATTGTTGTCATATGCTCGGTTTCGGATTTCAATTAGCTCATTCAGATTTAAGTCTCGGCATAATTTCCCAAGGTGACAACTCCAGTTCAACTTTTTGATTGCCCATTCAGATTTGTGAATCAGTTCTGCAGGTAGATGGCATGGCTTGCCATAGATCATCCTAAAAGGTGAAGTACCGAGTGGTGTTTTATAAGCTGTCCTATAGGCCCAAAGAACTTGATCCAATAGTTTTGACCAATCCTTCCTATCTGGACGGACCAACTTTTGAAGTATACTCTTCACCTCTCTATTAGAAACCTCTGCCATGCCATTAGATTGTGGATGATAAGGGTTGTCTATTCTATGTTCAAATTTGTACTCCTTAGCCAAAGATCTCATTTCCCTATTCACAAAGTGGCTACCTCCATAAGAAATCAAGACTTTTGGTATCCCAAACCTTGCAATGATATTATCCTTGATAAACTTACAGACGGTTTTGCTGTCTGTGGTTCGGGTTGGAATAGCCTCTACCCATCTAGACAAATAATCAACCGCTAACAAGATGTACTCAAATCCATTACTATTGGGAAAGGGACCTATAAAATCAATCCCCCATGCATCAAAAACATCACAGAAAATCATTGGTTGCATGGGCATTTCGTCTCTATAACCAACGGTCCCTCCCATCCTTTGACAAATCGGGCAAGACCGTACAAATTCATTAGCATCACGAACCAGTAAAATCCACATTGGAGTACCTTGTGTGCGGTTCTCTTTCCCAAATGGTACCCTCCAGCTTCGAGAGTATGACAATGTGTGAGGACACTCTGGTATTCTTCCTAAGGAATACATCTTCTCCAGACACAATCCGCTCCTTCATAGAAAAGGAAAGGATCGTCCCAATGGTATTTTCTTGAATCCGACTTCAGTTTATCAATCATTTTCTTGGTCCAACCAAAGGGAACCTTCGTGGAGACAAGATAGTTCACGATGTTGGAATACCATGGGGTTGAATCAATAGCGCAAACAGATTCGTCTGGAAAAGTCTCCATAATAGGTCCAGTGTCAGGATAATCATTTTTCTCAAGTCGGGAAAGGTGATCAGCAACAACATTCTTTATTCCAGGTTTATCTTTGATCTCCAAATTAAATTCCTGGATTAGCAAGATCCACCTCAAAAGTCGTGCCTTGGCATCTTTCTTATCCATGAGGTATCTAATTGTCGTATGATCAGTGAAAATTGTCACCTTGGAGCCCAATATATATGATCTGAATTTTTCAAGGGCCCAAACAACCGCGAGCATTTCCTTTTCAGACACTGTATAATTTTTCTGTACAGGATCCAATACTTTGCTCGCGTAGTGAATCGCATAAGGGATTCCATCCCGTCTTTGTCCAAGCACAGCTCCGACAGCGAAATCCGATGCATCAGTCATGATCTCAAAGGGAAGAGACCAGTCGGGAGCTTGTAATATTGGCGATTCACATATTTTCTGTTTGAGGAGCTTGAAGGCTTCAAGACACTTGTGATTTACAATAAACTCGGTGTCTTTTCCTAAGAGCTCAGTCAGTGGGCGGGCGATCTTTGAAAAATCAGGGATGAACCTTCGATAAAATCCAACATGCCCTAGAAAAGACCGCACTGACTTGACGTTGGTTGGTGGTTCTAGTTTCTTGATCACATCCACCTTGGCAGGGTCGACCTCCATTCCCTTTTTGGAGATGACATGCCCCAATACGATACCCTCAGTCACCATAAAGTGACTCTTCTCCCAAGAAAGTACCAAATTAACCTCCCTGCATCTCTTGAGGACTCGATCCAAGTGTGCTAAACATGTGTCAAATGAATCACCATGGACGGAGAAGTCATCCATGAAGACTTCCAGGAAATCACCCACCATTTCGGCAAATACGGCAATCATGCATCGCTGAAAAGTTCCTGGGGCATTACAAAGCCCGAATGGCATGCGCTTGAATGCGTAGGTACCGAAGGGACATGTAAACGTGGTTTTTTCCTGATCCTCGGGAGCAATAGCTACTTGATTGTAGCAGGAGTACCCGTCAAGAAAACAGAAGAATGCTTTCCCTGCAAGTCTCTCCAAGATTTGATCAATAAATGGCAGTGGAAAGTAATCTTTCTTGGTCGCAGCATTCAGACGCCTATAGTCGACACAGACACGCCACGATGTGGGTACTCGGGTTGCGATCTCTACCCCCTCCTCGTTGGTGACCATCTGGATTCCCGACTTCTTCGGGACGACATGAAGGTGGGCCACCCACTCGGAGTCAGAAATGGGGTATATAAAACCTGCTTTGCACCACTTCTCGATCTCTTTCTTAACCACTTCCCGAAGATTGGGGTTTAATCTTCTCTGAAATTTACGGGAAGGCCTTGCGTTGTCCTCAACATAAATTTGGTGCGAGCAGAGAGCGGGGTTGATTCCTACGAGATTCGACACCGTCCAACCGATGGCTTTTCGATTTTGCTCAAGGACTTCTAGTAGTCTGGATTCTTGTTCTAATGTCAATGATGAGCTAATGATCACAGGGAATTTGTTTTTGGGTCCTTTGAGAAATGCATACTTTAATGTGGGAGGGAGGGGTTTCAGCTCTGGCAGATCTACATCATCAATCAAATCTGGTTGAATATCTTTTAAGTCTGGGTTAGTGATTGTTGATGGTGGATCATTCTGTGATATGCTAGCCACTGATCTTGAAAGAAAGTGAGTCGGATCGCAAAAGTAGTGCGGTAATTCAGCCAAAGCCGCGTTCGACTCGTCATTGATTTTTTTCGAAGAGGATGGGATGGACCAATCTAAAAGGAGTTCTGTGTCATCAAGATTATACACATACAGGTGTTCAGATTTGTCTGGTAATAGCTCACACCCTGTATGGCGCATTGTTTCTTCTTCTGATATGATGGTATCCATGTGAAGATCTGGCAGTTGGTCCCAAGGTCCGGTAGTGCTGATTAGATTACACTCAGATGTTTCGACATCTTCAGTGGTGGATTCGGAATCTGGTCTTTGCCATTTTGTTTGTCTCATTTCCAGATCCACTTCTCCATCTATGGAGCGGAATTTCATCATTCCAGTGCCGTAATCGAATACAGCCTTGGCGGTTCTTAAGAATGGTCTTCCCAAAATGATTTGTGACTCTTTCCAATGGTTCGGGGTCTCCATGTCAAGGACAGTGAAGTCCACTTTGTATTCCGTACCCTCGACCATAATGATAACATTTTTCACTTCTCCCTTAGGTCTTTTTGTCGATTTGTCAGCGAATTGGAGTAAAGATAGTGATTTCTGAAGAGGTCCTAACTCCAATCGGTAATATAAGGCTAAGGGAAGAAGATTTATGGAAGAACCATTGTCGAGAAGTGTGCGTGCGAATGCGATACCGCCAATGTGGCTTTCCACATAATGAGCACCCAAATCTCTTTTATTTCTTAGTAAATGCTGGTTTCTCACGCATTTGGTAGTGGCTACTGTCAGAACATGGGTCTCTACAAACTGGTTTGTTTTCTTTGTTCGAGTCTGGGTGGGAGTACATTTCATTTTCAAATATTTCTGAAATGCAGGGTTACTGGCCACATATTGATCAAAGGGTACCTTCACTGTGATGTTTTGTTGACAGAACTTTTCCATCACTGGGTCACTCTGGATAGTTTTCTTTTGTCTTCCTTTTTTGAGAGCATGCGGGAAAGGAATGAAAGCATTTGAGATAGGAGAAAGAGATCCAGAATCATAAATAAGAGCATCTTTATTGAATTTGGAGTTCTTATTACAATCATAATGTTTTGGATGATAATCATGTTGCTGAAATGGTGACAAAGGTATTTTTGCAGCAACTAGAGGTTCAAGGTCCTATGGGGTCTCCATAGATGCTTTTCCCTTCTTTTGGGCTGAAATACTCAGGCGTCCTTCGTCTTCATCCTCAGAAGCATCCTCCAGTTGATCTTCCGAGTCATGATGGTCAGCTTCCCTTGTCCGGTCAGGTACGACCACGGTCCTTCCGCTCCTGAGGGACATGGCATTGATATTGTTAAACGAAAGGGTCTCGTGTTCAGATGTGGAAAAATCTGAGTAATATACATGATTGTTGTATTGAGATGATTGAGATTTGTTCATGCTATTGGGGTTAGCTTGAACTTGGGCGGGAATGGCTGTGACTGGGGCTGTCTGTTCTTCCTTCCAACGGGATAGACGATTAACATCTACCCGTAGGTGGTACAGTTCATTCCGGAAGCTGTGAATTTCCTCCAGCATTTGTTTTTGGATATCAACCAGGTCTTCTGGAGGTTTGGATGATCGAGATGCTTGATTTGGAGCTTGATATTGTTGACGATGTTGTTGAGGTTGGTTTTGACGGTCGTGTGGTTGCTGCTGCCTCGAGGTCTGATTATGTTGTGGAGCGGCATTGTAGAAGGTGGGGGAATGCTGATATTGTTGACGGTCCCCCGGATTACCCTGTCGGGTATTATCCTGTGTGTACCAGATGTCGTTTATCTCGAAAGTCAGAGGCGGGGCTTCTATGACTGTTTCGGCTGGAGGAGGTGACTGATGGGAAGGTTGGACGTAGGATTGGTCCTGAGTCCATGGTTGCGGTTGTCCAGAGCCTGGCTGCTCTTGGACATGATGCACATGATAAATTGGGACTGTAGGTGCAGTAGGCATCCCGATCTTGGACACCTTCTTAGTGAGTTCCTCCATTTGCTTTGGAAACTGAGAGAGCTGGTTGTCGATGTCGTTCATCCTTTTATTAATGTGATCCACAACTGTTAATTTGTCTGTGATGATGTTCATGTTGGGCAGCAAGTCCTCTGCTATTTCTGCGACAGTTTGTTTCCCTCCTTTGGCTTGATAGTTGTTCAGTGAATCAGTGTAAGATCTACTAGCAATTTGTGAACGGCTAGTCTCCGTCATTTGCTCCAGTATTTTCCAGACGGTATCAGCTCCTCGGGATGTGTAGTTTCCTCCACAGACAGCGCTGACTAGACCCTGAGTCCCGTGGTTAAGGCCAGAATATAGGGATTGGATCAGGATGTTATTATCTAAGTCATGCCAGTGACATTTTTGCAGCAGATCTTTAAATCTATCCCATGCATCACAAAGTGGTTCATTTGGCATCTGAGAGAAGCTAGTGATGTGAGTCCTCATTTGATTGGTTCGACTCAAGGGATAGAATTTTTTCAAGAATTGGTTCTTGAACCTATCATAGGTGGTCACTGTCACTCCCAAATTTTTCACCCAGTAATCTGCCTTACCCTTCAAGGCGAAAGGTAATGCAGTGAGACGAATGTAGTCTTGGCTGACTTGTGGGTGCCTCTGATTAGAACATACTAGCTCCAAATCACGCAAGAATTCATAGGGTTCTTCATTCGAATTACCATGAAATTGTGGTAATTGATTCATGAAGTGTGGCTTCAGTTCATGGTGAACCTCAGGTTGAGGTGGCTGCAAGTAATTTATGACCCTATATTACCCGGGATTATATGCAGCCTCCATTGGTGGTTCTTCCTCTGCATTCATTCTTTCTAGTTGTGCCCTCATCAAATTTTGCTGCTGCTCAGATGCAGCTAGTCTTGCAAGAATCATTTGCATCGGATCTTCATTTTGGTCATCTTCAGGATTGGTCTTCTTTGGAGGCATTTTTTGTGAGTTCTTCTTTTCACCTTCAGATTGTGAAAAATAGGAGTCAATAGTTTGAAGAGAATTATAAGATGAAGATTCTAGGGCAAGGTGTCCCTGAACCCAAGGTGGTTCTGAGTAAGGGTGGCTCAGATCATTTGAGACTGGAAAATTTGTGGTAGTTAGAAAAGGGTTCGCTGAGTCCGGACAGAAATTACCACAATTTTCCATTCTCGAATTTCAAGAGATTATCAAGAGATGAATGGATGTTGATCAGATCAAACACAATACAAAATTCGGTTTCACCAACTCACACAGTGAAGGTCGTAAGAGTTCGACCCATTTTCTTGACAATTTTAAATGGTGAAAAGACAATCTTGTTTAGCGAGCTGAAAGTTCAGATTTGGGCTCTAGCCTTAAGTGTCGTCTCTCGCTCACTTAGAAAAATAGAACATCCAAAGTCGGGGTTGCTCTCCCGCAGAAATTCTTGATTTTATGGGTTCTTTAAGATCAGCTATATTTAGCAGTCCCGATTTTAATGAGGTGATCACTGAGAAATTAGATGAGCACAAATACACGTCTACCGTCCAGTCCCAATTTCCTTTAAAGTTATGTTATAAAACAAGAGAGAGGAATTCGGGAAAAGCCGATGTACGCGGAAAACTATGATGAATGCTCAATTAGAAGACTTACAGTGAATCCTCGCAATCTCCATGTGGGATGCTAGACAGAATTTAAAATTTATTCTAAATGCAATGCAAGCCGATGAAAAACCGCACCTAAGCAGAAAGTTCTATTAGCGGGAAGAATTGATTTAAATTTGGCTAAGTTGAACGATCTATGTGCGTCTCAATTAAAGTGCAGTGTGGCTTAAGATCCTACGAGCACAAGCAAAAAAAATATAAATGCTCTGAGAGCCGTATGTGCAGGTCTATCCTAATCGCCACTCAAGTCGGGCCCCACCCTCACCGGAGAGTGAAACAGGCCATGACACACCACAGAATAGAGTCAGAGGTCTTTCTACACACGCGAGAGTCCAAACAGACACTGCTGTAAATAAGCAATTAATTACAAAAAAATTAGA
Organism: Ottelia alismoides; assembly: GCA_037367405.1. Taxonomy (NCBI): domain Eukaryota; kingdom Viridiplantae; phylum Streptophyta; class Magnoliopsida; order Alismatales; family Hydrocharitaceae; genus Ottelia; species Ottelia alismoides. Next base: position 606,505 of record JAZKJV010008379.1, on the reverse strand, counting down.
AATTGCAGGAATTAAAAACCTATACTCTATGCTCTCTCACGACTCGACTCGATCTTAAATTAATTGCGGTTTTTGCAAAAATCGGTGAAGTTGCGTCGGTTTTTGAAAAACCGCTCCACGTACAAAGTACCTCGCAAGAAAAATAAGAGAGAAAATGTAAGAGAGTGACTCAAAAATATATAAAAAATAAGTGCTGAAAATAAATTGCAGGAAAAAAAATGAAATTTACAATGAGAAATTCGGGGGTCAGACTACCCGAATGCGGAAAACCGAATTAAAATTTTCAAGACAAAATCTAAGTCGTTTGCCTCCCCGGCAACGGCGCCATCTGACGTATCAGAAAATGTCGCTTGTAAAAAGTTGTTTTTATCGTGAAGTGCGTAAAAAATATGTGTCGTTCGTTGTAGGCGGCAATCGGAAACGGTCAAGAAAATACCACAAATAATTTATTCAATTTTTAATCTCGTGGTTTTATGTTTATTTTACTTGGGCAAGTCCCAAGGTCGATCACAAGGAGGCAAAGGAACAACCTAGAATTAAGTCTATCAAAGTTCGTGTTCGTTTTTCGAGGCGGTCTTTTTTTGGAATTTTTAATGTGAATGAGGGATGCAAAATGCAATTTCGGCCTATTTTAGGGACTAAAATGTAAATTTCAATCAAACGATGTCCGGAAAATACGAAACTTCGCCACAATGTAAAATATGAAATGAGTGCACTATAATTTTTTTGGAATTTTTGGATGCAATATGAATTTTTTATGGATTTTTAAATGCAAACAGAATGATTCTCAAAATTTAATTATAATGAATATCAAACCTAGTTATTTTCGAGAACCAAAATTATCTAAGATCTATCACTAGGTGATTGATCTCAGAAAAATCCTAACCCTCAAAAATGTGAGATCTAATACCTATTAAAAATTAAATAGTGAATTATGCAAAATGATTTTTACAGGGCAAAATATGCATGCAAATGCAAATCTTTTTTAGCACAATGTTAATAAAAAGAATCTCTATGATATGCGATTTTTCGGGGATTTTTAGAGCAACAGTTAATCAATGGCAAATTTAAGAACACAGATTGGGTAAAATATACCAATTTCCACAAAATAATTATTTATTAATTAACCGCTGACCACAAAAATATCCACAATATGTCAAAATATAGAGAATTAGTCAATAAACATCATGCTATTTTTAGATTGATAAAATAATGTAGAGAGAAGGTTCAAAACAAAAGGGGAACACAGGGTTATTTCTGCAATACAATAAGTAAATAAAATAAGCATAAAATGCAAAGGAGGGATTTATCTGTAATTACCAAGAACTCCGGGGGCAGACGTGCAAAATTCCAGAGGGGCACGTGCATGGCACGTGCCCTCTGGAGGCGGGGGATTTCGCGCGATAATGAGGAGAACCGGGGGGACTTGTGCAAATAACCCCGCGGTCACATGCGGAGCACGTGACCCGGGGGATGATGTCAGGTGACGTCCCCCACGCACGCGCCTTGCGCGTGCCGGGGTCTCGGGCTGTGTGCCCGACCGAGGCAGAGGAGGGGCGCTGGCTCCGGTGGCTTGCGAGGCGGGGCTCCGGTAGAGGGAACGGCGGAGCGACGTGGCAATGGCGCGGTTGGAGGCAACGGAGGGCCGGCGAGTCGATGTGACGTGGCGAGGTGTCTGGGGCAACAGCGATGAAGTTGACGCAGGCGATCGATGGCGAGGCGGAGGTGTTGTTGACGATGATGGCGAAGCGGAGGAGGAGCGGAGTTAGGCGGAGCGGTGTCGACCGTCCTCTGGCCGACACACGACCAGGGGGACGGTGGGGCTGAGGTGCTCGACGAAGATGGTGGGTGGTTGCCGTCGGAGGTGAACGGCGGTAGGGGCGGTGACGATAGAGAGAGAGAGAGAGAGAAAGATAGAGAGAGAGAGAGAGAAAGAGATAGAATACCTGGAAGGGGCGGGCTCGACGGCGAGTGGCCGGAGCGAGCAGCTGCTCGGGGCTGCGACGAGGTTTTCCGACCTCGGATCACGCCGTCGATGAAGATCTTTGCGGTTGTCACGACCGGAGGAGATGCTCTTCAACGAGGAATCGACGGAAGAAGTTGCGTCGAGAGGGCGACGGAGGTTAAATAGGAGAAGGGGGTGTGTCGGATGCGGAAGGAGGTCGGGATTGAGGGAGGAGATCAGCGAGGATCGGAGAGGGAGGCGGTGCGAGATACGCGGCGAGGATGCGCGATCGGAGATGGTCGGGATCGGTCGCGATTTGCGGCGGCAATCGCGGGGGTGGCGGCGGTGCTTTTCAAAGGGGGAGGCGAGGACGACGCACAGGCGCTGTCCGATCGAGTTTGATCGGATGGCGCCCGTCGCGCCATGTGGCGGCGAGAGGAGGAGAGGGGACGCGCGTGCGGAGCGCGTGCCTTGAAGGCACGTGCGATGCACGTGCGTCTATAATTAATTAATTTTTTTATTTTTTTTAATAAAAATGATTTAAAAAGGCGGAAAATGGCTGACACGTGGCGGCACCAAGTGCTGCCACGTGTCAGGACCAGATAATTCAGAAAATAAATATTTTATAAAATCAAAAATAAATAGCAAATGACCTTGGATCGAAAAAGTTTCTTCTCGAAAGTTGCTCATCTCGATGAGATCTACAACTTTCATGAAGATATCAAAACCAAAATCGATCAAATGTACAAAGTGAATTTTTGGGGTATCCTATGTACATAGAATACCTTAATTTTGGGGTTTTGTAATTTTTATATCATTTTTAAGATCAGATGAAAATCCGGAAAAATTACGATAAAATCAAAGATAAATAAAGATACCTTAATCTAATTTTTTTGGATTTTTATTAATTAATAAAATATGTACATAAAATAATAAGTCAAAAACCGCTAAAATACACAATATACAAAAGAGGCCCAAAACCCAACTTTCACATATGAGCTCTGATTCAATTAAACGTGGTCTTGTTTTGAAGGTAATTGAATGTACATTAGTTCAAAAGTAAGTAGGTTTAAATCGGACACTAGATGGGGAAGATATGTGGCTTTTAGTCCGAAAATCCTGAAATTAGGGTTTGGGTTTTTGGTCTGCTTATTTGGGTTAGTTATTTTTTTGTATTTTTTCATTTATTCTTGTTAGTGATATGTACACAGTGGAGGTGGCTTTGTGTCATTCGGAGTTAGCATGAATGAGTTAAAAAGCAGGGAAGTTAGGCTATTTACAGGTCATTTTGGCTTGGATTTTTGGCTTCTTATTTTGTGTAGATTTTTGTGCTAAAATGCAATTCTTATGAAATCATGCTCTAATGCTAATTATGCAGAATAGATGCAAGAATGTTGTTGATTTTGAGGGTTTTGAGCTTAATAAATGAGATTTAGAGTGATGAATACGAGATTCATCAGTATCACAGCTCGCAAGTCCTTGTGTCTGCCCGACAACCGTTTTCTAGCAGTGCGTGCTCCACCTAGTCGGGCCTCCAGCCGTGTACCATTCCACACACCACCGTCAGTGCATCCACTGCCAATCATGATCCCAAGCAGGTCACCAACCGCATCACCTCCAGAGCCAGTGGAGATACCGCCTCATCTTCAAACGACCGAGTCCGATTCACAGTTCACACCTTATTCCCCGCAAGGCAGTCCAATTCCGAGTTCATCCCAGAGCGAAACGTCACCGCTTGCAGAACCTTGTGATGAGGAAGAAACTTTATACGCCGACTTAGCTGATCTGCATTACACTATCGCATTGAAGTGTGCACGTCTGAGTGCGCTGCGTGGAGAGCGAGTGAGGTCAGGTCGTCAGTAGAGTTACTTAATTATGTTGTCATTTTGAAATCTAGTGATATGTATGTCTACTTTCAGGGTCTCTTGCGTCTGTAGTACCGTATGTATCTTTTTTTCATGCAAATGAAATATTTCAGCTTCTACGCTTTTGAGATTTTATAAATGGATGTGTGTCCCGCTAATATGTTTAAAATGACAAATTAATTTTACCATAGATCAAAGAACTTTATTCCTTTATATTTCCTTACATCAATATTAAAAAACCCAACATTCATCTACATATAATGATGTTTACGATACTACTAAAGATATATCAAACATAGTAATTGTAAATATCATAACATTTATATATCAATAAATCAATATATATTACTTAAACTATATGAATTAATAATTTAAATTATTTAAATATTATTTAATAAAACATCATTTTATATTAATTCCTTTTCAAATTATAAATTATATTTAATTTTAATTTTTAATTCCTTTGCTTAATAAATAATAGATATACTACATATATATAGATATATATTATTTGTAAATCAACCAACTCCAAACAAGCGGGAAAGGCATTGCGTGGAAAATGGTTTGCCGTAGGCGGCAAACCATTTGCCGCAATATCCATGTCAGCACGGCAAACGGTCTGCCGAGCCATTCTGGGTAATATTTCATTTCCGTACCCAGAATGGGAAATAATTCTTATTCTCTCTCCAAAACGGGAAATAACTGGACTCTCTTGCTGCTCTCGTAAAGGGCATAGGAAAGAGCGTGAAGCCCATGCCAGAGAGATCGGATTCTTAAATACAACCCAACTAGTATTAAGACTAGTTTGTTCTTCTTCTGATCTTCCCGCCCCCAGATCGGAGGTTACATGGTGTGGCCCCTGGAGAGGCCCATAATATATATGAGCACTAGACATCTGAGCTGAGGAGGTGGAGGAAAGGAGACGGATCTGTGGTTGTAATCGGCCAAAAGTGGAGGTGGGTTTCTGCTGATTTGATTATTCCAAGTGATTGGATCAGGAAATTGTGGTTGCATTGTTGTTTCTGTTTTGTTGACATAGAAAGACGATCATTCTGTGCTGTTTTTGAGAATCAAGTTGGGTTTAGCTGGAAGAACCCATCTTCATTTTCTCCTGATCTTTTGCCTTCTGTCCAAAGTTTTAATCTTTCTTTTGTTTCTAAAGTTGGGTATGCGGTGGGTCATATCTATGTGATCGGTAAGCGAGGAGGTGGAGTTAGGACTTTGATACTGCAATCCTGCTTTATATTGTTGTTTTCCTCTGGATTATTAGGTGTTCTAGAGTACATAATGAACAGCTGGATTTTGTGGTTTGCAGAAATACTATATTAATATCATAGATGCAAGTAAGCTTCATTCCAGAATCATGCCATCCTACTCAAATCGATGTCTTATTTTTCTTGATTGGTATTTTGGAGTACGCTGTGAAGTACTGGTGTTGAGATTTGCAGAAATAATAGACGAGTCAGTCCATATATTATCATCCCAGATTTATTTCTGGATTTTGCCTCTCGCCATCGACCATCCTTGTCCATCCTTTCTTCCTTCTCTCACAAAAAAACTCAAAATTCCCTTAGCAGTTCTCTGTTCTTTCTACAGTTTTGAATACTTCGCGTGCTCAGTGTTTTAGTCTGTCCAATATCCAATTGATTAAGGGAATTGTTTGTCTTGTTTCTCAAATGTCGGCCCAAAATTACAGTATATTTATGTTCTTGCAAGTTGCAACAGAAGAAAATTGGAGTCATCTACTTGGTATCGTTGGGAACTAATTCGATTTGGACAGTTATTTAGCCGCTGCATCTTTTTTATTTAGAGATTTATGGTGCTACTTTGTCAATAACTTGAATTGGTTGTCTGGGATTTGGTCCGATCCCTTACTGGAATCTGGCAAATCGCAAGAAATAATCAGTTTTCTGTTCATATATCGATGGAAATGCAGAATGGAACACTTCAAAGCATTTGGATGGACACTTCTCGTGCTCTTCTTGCTTAGCTCTTGTAGCGTCGAACGTGAGCTTTTCGGTAATGTATTGAGAGAAGTTTTGTTGTGTTTGTATGTGTGAAAGAAATTAAATAGATCACTCTATTATGAAGATTATTAACCTCTGTATAACAGAGATTGGTGGGAAAACTACCAAGTAAATAATCTAAAAGAAGTAAACAAAAAGATTAAATTAATGTTTATCTAACAATCATTGAATCAGAGTATAAAGATCAATCATTTTAAAAAATTTCATAAATGAAGTTATGTTGCTTTCATAGAAGGATCTTGGTAACGGCTATTAACAAGGTTTACCAATATAATCATGTGTGCTCAAATGATATTCTTGTTCTTATTTTAGGCTCCTCGGAAATAGAGGAGGGTTTGGTACCAGCAGGCCTTCATTTCGAGAATTTATATGGGATACTTCTTGTAATGCCCCGTTTGTTGGAGGGTGTATCATTCATTGCTTACTCGGTAACAATCATAAATAAATGTATAGCATACCATTTATACTAAAAAGATGGCAACTTTTAAAGATCGGACTTAATATAACAATTGCATGTAGAACATGTATCTACATGTACTAAATCATCTCACAAGATAATATAGAAAATGAAGTGTAGATTTCGATGGTGTAGTGTCCTGTTAAATTGAGAGGAAATGGAAAGGAAAATGTGAATATAGCAAACTAGCAATAGCCTACAACCTCCTCCT